>MU004231.1:936942-1083456 GCA_010405405.1 Microthyrium microscopicum
ACCATCAAGACGACATCTGACCAAGCCTTACAATCAACACGACAAATCTACCAGAAAGAACCCACTACCGTAGCCTCACCATCAAGACGACAAGGCCTTTCATAATCGCTGAGTCGTTACATCACGCAAACCATCGTCACTACAAATCTTTCGACTACTCGATTAACAGGTAAGACTTGGCGTACTATTCCTTGACCTGTTTTCATCATTAATCATATTCCTTTAGATATGGCTAGTCTACTACAAGCGATACTTGGTCATATTCCTTTCGATCTGGCTAGTCTAGCGACACTTAGCCACGCGCAGCTCCACGCCCGAGTACGCGTTCTGGTTGACCATCGGGAAGACTTGGAGTTGCTCAATCGTACGGTAGTGAGACGTCCTGGTACTACTAGGCAAGCCGTCGAATGGGCTATTGAGCACCTCAATGAAGTTCTCAACACCATATTTGCTCGCTTGCGTAGCGATGAGCAAATCCACACTCAAGCGCGCGTCTTGGCAGTCCACCGCGAAGAGTTGCAAAGACTTGACCGTACGTTGGTGAGACGTCCTGGTCGTACTAGGCAAGCCGTTGACTGGGCCATTGGACACCTCGATGACGTACTCAACACGGTCTTGGGTCGCATACGTAGCGGTGAGCAACTCATCGCTCAAAGGGAGGCCTTGGTCGCCCATCGTGGAGAGTTGGAGATGCTTGAGAGAGGTGGTACTAGCCGGCAAGCCATCATATGGGCTATTGGACAAGTAATTGAACAACTTCACGCAATCGAGACTCGACTAGAGGACCTGGGGGTTGATGTCAATCACGGTACTAGCGATGACGACCTTGGTAATCATAGCGACAGAAGCGACGATAGTGAGGATGGTGATCTTGAGGGCTTTGTCGTGTCAGACAACGAGCCTGTTGTCTGAACTTCCAGTGACTGCTTATTTGCGGCTTCCTTTGCCGTCATCTCTGGACGCGAACTCTCAACCTCTGTCTGAATGTTACATGTAAATTTTATTTCAATCAAATTTGTGCTAATCGATCCTTTTTTATGTTTCGAGCGGATACGGCTTAGACCAGATTCCAGAGACCAACGATACTTTCATGGACTTCTTAGTCGCCCCGGTTAGGCGTGGTGAGAACGATGCTCCAACACTCGACAAAGATGTAGTCAAGTTCTTGCTTATCTAGGCGTTGCACGTCAACAATGAGCGATTCACCAGTCACCGTAGGCCCAGGTCCCGTTAATGTTTGATCGTCAGGACCTTGACATGGCATTTGGTGTTTATAAAACCAATGTTCATTGCAATAGCGAGCTTTGGCTCTATTGGGATGAGCTCTTTGCAGGCGATGTGCCTGAGGGCTACGCTATATACAACAGACGATTCAATGCGCTGTTTACCGCGGTCCACGGCGTGACTGGACTCGATGTACGTTTGCTCACTTTCAATATCTCTACTGATAATCAATGACAGTAATGCCACCGACCCACCTCTGGGAAATGTGGTCTCTTCCCATTTGTCGAGTGCATTTTTCCACCTAGACTGTTCGACCCTCAACGATTCCATCAGTTTGCATGTGCGAATTGTCATTGGCGTTGCCGTGATTCCCAGGCGACCAACAGCTACTTGACGTGCTACAAAACATGTTACTACGTGCACCCATATGGCAACCCTGACTGGAAGAAGGGAATGATGCAGCGTGCAGAAATGCTTACCGCAGACGATGCTGGCGAGCTCAACGGTGAAGACGGTAGCTATGGTAGACTTTGAAACTAATCAAGAGATTGACATCATAACCAGTGCGAATTGGGTATAGATTTCCTTAGACTAGTACCTAGGTATGCAATGTATTCCTTTCCTAGTTACTACTTGTGTAGAGTTTCAAGACTATCTACCTGTCTGCTCAAGTATAAGCTAGCCGGTAGAAACGTCCATTTACATACTCGTGTACTACGGAATCAAGATAGGTACTCCAATTTCCGCGAGCTGGTACCTTGACATCCCCAATTACAATTAACCCCACGTTCCATACATTCGCAGGTAGACATGCACTAAATAGATTAGATATGTTTTCAAGAGCTTCCTAGTATCAGAAACTTACTATTCCCTCTGTACAAGAGCAGTGAGCAGGATTAGGAAACCGAATTTTTCGAGTTCTCGAATTTATGCCCTTGTGGGTGATATTATTCGTGCCATGATCTTTGCATAACAACTACACAGTTGTTAGCGCGAATGACCTTGTTTCGATTCAGTATATTAACATGTACCTGAAAATCCCGCAAGGCATCCTGAAAGAGACGACGGGGTGGGAAGTTGTCAGAATCAAGGTTTCTTGACCAGTGATGCAACAAAGCCATCATCTTTTCAGCAAATTCTGGAGCCACATCTTCGTTGGTGATATGAGGCTTTAAACACTCTGATTTGGTCTGCCAGATCTGATCCGGCAACTTTCGGTGATCTATAACCATTCCACCAACTATCGAACAGTGCTCAATAGTATAAGGAGCATGAATAGTAGCACTTGGTTGGATAAGAGTATCGTTCTCTTCCAGATATATTCCCATCATAATGTCACCAAATACTAATCTTGACTCCTCGGTGCTACTCTCTATTGAATCATAATTCTCTGCAAACTTCTCTATGACATCGCGTGTCTGAGAGGAGGCGGCAATCCACGCCTTTTTACCTGCCTGGCATGTTATGATGGTCTCTACGCCACCGCGGTCAATATGTGCGCGCGAGAATACGCCCGTGTTGGCCAAAAGTCGAAAGAATTGTGAATTGGTGATTTGATTTCGCATGCTTTCTGGCGTCTTCTTTAACCGTAGCCATCTTTGCAGTTCTGAACTGCCAGTAAAATATTCTAGCCCTAGGCCATTGTATTTGTTGCGGATCTCTGGACTGTTGAAAATCTTGTTGCCGACAGTGTTGATATGATGCGATCCTTTGAATCCTAGGAGGTTGACTTTTCTCATTGGATCCTGGAAGGTCTTCCTGAAGTTGGAAGCCAGGTCAGATACCAGGCCGCCATGCTTCATGTCAGGGAGATTGAAGAAGTCGTGGTACTCAACAATGCCGCCGTTGCATTCTATCAGATCTAAATGTTTCTCGATTGTCCAGGGCGACTCATCAGTCTCGTTGAGTTCCGCCGGAACTAAAATGAAATGCCTAAGAGGACCTGATTGCAAGACTCGTACGGCATCTTTAGTGCTGCCAACTATAACAATCCTGCTGTTCTCGGCTGGTGGATGTTCAAAGAACTCGTCTGCAGTGATGAACTTGGTGTCCTTGACAAAGTCCAAGGTTTTGACGTATCTTGGGAGCTCATCTTCTTCTCTGGTCTTCTTGGTCCGAAGATTCTTCTCACTTCTCTCTGACTGGAGCAACCGGAGTCTCTCACGGCAATGGTCCACGGATTCCTGAATGTTGGTGTTATTGCGGACTTGGAGTTTGGCACGTAAGGTGTCCATGGGTAATGATGTGGACTGTGGTATATTTATTGTAGGCGATTGAGAAAGACGTGACATATTGCGTGGACTACGACAATAGTCTTTCTGGTGACGGCTCATATTGCTTTTAGATTTGAAGCTTCCGCATCTCGTACATAGCTTCATTTCATGCTTAATGACACGAGCCGCGACAGAATTTGGATGATCTTTATGTTTGTGTCTAGCGTGATTATGTGAGCTTAAGAGCTTTCCGCATCCCAAGGGGCATCTCCGCAACACGGCTGGTTTTCTCCCTGCCATATGGCTATGAGGGTCGTTATCAACGATGCAAAGCAAGCAAACAACGGAGGACTGATGAAGAGGACTGATGAAGAGGGTGATGAAGAGGGTGATGAAGAGGACTGATGAAGAGGACTGATGAAGAGGGTGATGAAGAGGACTGATGAAGAGGACTGATGAAGAGGACTGATGAAGAGGACTGATGAAGAGGACTGATGAAGAGGACTGATGAAGAGGGCTGATGAAGAGGGCTGATGAAGAGGACTGATGAAGAGGGTAATGAAGAGGGTAATGAAGAGGGTGATGATTCCTCTTCACAGGCTTCACAGCGATGTTGTGAGAGAGATCTGATCTTGCTACAAGATCGCGCACTAGACCTAAAGGGGTTAGCGCGCCCAAGGATCTGCCAAGCGGACTTACTTCTCTCGCCGACCTACCGTTTTCTTCCGTCAAGTTCGAACGTGTTAGCGCGGTTTTTTAGGCGAGGTTTGTCCGTAAGCAATAGCGAGTCACTGCCTAACTTCAAAGCGCCACCAGCAAAAAAAGCGCGCTAACACGTTCGAACTTGATGGAAGAAAACGGTACAGCTCTTCTAGATCTTCTTCCTCTCTCTCCCGTTCATAGATTCTAGAATACAATGTAATTATCTAATCGCTCGAGATCCGCAGCTCGTCACGAGGAGGACTAATGAGGAGGATTAACAAATAGCAAGCACGCCTAAATATTAGTCGCAATATTGATCAAAATAGATTTCATAATCTGGTGCAATTGCTCTATTCAGTTGCTCGTACAAATTTGTGGACACAATACATGAAAACGGACACAAGAGGACTATGGTAGACGCTCTACATTATTGCCCATACAACTGGACAATAGCTTGTCAACTAGAATGGCAACCTAGCATTCCCCTTCAGATGGATCCACGTCCATATCGTCAGCATCTTCAGTCTCATCGCCCTTCCCAGCCTCATCTTCATTCTCATTGAGAGAAAACGTCAAACTCTGGGCTACGTCAACATTAGTACCATGGCCTCTTTGCTTTTGTTATAGCAGTACATAGGTTCACTTACCTTGCTGCGTGTCCTTATCAAAAAGTAGCTGACTCTCCTGGTTCTGTTCATCTGGCACTCGGCGCTGAGGTGCCTTCTTTCGCAACATGTCTCTCTGATTTGGCTTGATAGCTGGCTCTAGTGCAACTGTTAGGCATGATATAACCGTTCCAAGGACTCACTTTACAAACCATTGACATCACAACTAATGTTTCCAAGCCTATTAGCGATATCATCGGCATTAGTGGCCCTTGGCGCCTTGGATGATACAAGGGTGAGATCACTCATGCGAGCTCGTTTGGCCGCTGATTCTTCAGGAGATGCGCCCCAAGGAGTATTCCGTTTGGCCCTGTTCTGAGCTCCCGTCGCGTTGGTAGAGTTACCCACCAGACGATTCTTTGGAGGACCAAAGTCTCCAAACCGGGGTGGGTAGCGGGCGTCTCCTTTACTAGAGTCGTACCACTTTTTGAAGAGCTCCTCGAAGTGGTGTGGTTGCCAACCTTCGAAATCATGCAATGGTCCACCACCATACCAATCATTGTCCATCAACTCCTTCCATGTTATGATTACGGGGGTGCGTTTGGCAACTCGACCGCAGTCAAATGATCTCGAAGCTGGTGGACGATTTGGATCCTTTTCGACCAAAGGCAAGATTTTGAGAGTGATCTTGGCGGTCAAGGTTTCGCCCGTGGCTATCACCATCATCAATGGTGCTTGAGGCCCGTTAGGCTGACTGTAAATTGCCTGGCCTTGTTGGCGAGCCATGCCAACGAGTAGAGAGAACGTCCGTGGAGTATCCTGGGTGATGTAGGACGTGATTGCTCGTAGCCGCTCAGCCTTGTAGCTACAGAGTTCAACATGATCACCAGGGGAGGGGATGAAAAGGCACAATATAAATCGTGTAGTAGTAGTAAGATGGTATTGTTAGAGTCCTCCCTCTAAGGGAGGATATACAAGCTAAGACTACCTGCCGAAGATACCCCGACGCCTTACCCTTTTGGGAAGGCATCCCGTATCATATGCCCCCGTTTAAAGAGACAACTCATCGTCCTCGATGATATACAGATAGCCATAGTCTAACAGGATGCTGAGCAGAAGAGTTTGGGATCTCCGATCAATCAAAAACAAATGCATGATAACTCAGTCCTCTTTATCCTCCTGTGTCAAGGCAATTCCACGCCTCTCCTTGAAGGCTCGGATCAGTTTCTTCTCGAGATTGCATGCGGGTTCCCAGGTTGCATCGCTCAATGGGTATCCTGTCCATTCGACGAGGTATTCCTCGTGCTGTTTGGCATTGCGTCCTCGGCCACGGACCCATCGGTGTTCGAGCAACTTCTCGATATCCCACCACTCCTCACCGTCATCCCCGGCGACTGGCAATGGTCGTGATGGAGGGGGGCGTTGGAAAGGATCCGTGGTGTAGTCAGGGGCTGGCTCGATGTGTTCGATAGAAATGATTGGGTGTATCTTTGAGGACTCGGGAAGATCCAGTTCCACAGCATTGCCAGATCCCAAGACTCTTTTGATAGTATACGGGCCGATTCTTTTCACACCGAACTTGCCTTGTTTACCTGGTGCTTTGTATCCTCTGTGTGGGCCTGGCTTGGCCAAGATGATGTAGGCTTTCTCTCCTTGTCTCAAATTGAGAGCCTTGAGTCGCTGGTCATTCGATGCCTTCATTCGAAGTCCTGCGAAGGCCAAAGCATCAGCAGCCTCTCTCTGCCACTCTTTTCTTTGTTGAAGAACCTCTCCTCCGGAGAGATCATTAGAGTCCAAAGCCTCCGCGGTAAACTCCACTCCAGTGCCATGATTCTTTCCATACATCATTTCGTATGGCGAGTATCCCGTGGCTGATGCGAGTGAGGAGTTCATTTGTCTTGCCAAGGTTGGCAACCAATCTACCCAGCCTTCAATTCCGCTGGTAAGTCGGAAACGTATGGCGATCTCCACTGTTTGATTTGTTCGTTCGGATTGGCCATCGGTTTGTGGATGATACGCTGTTGACACCATATGTGCCACCTTTTGTGCAGCAAGTAATGCTTGCCAGAAACTTCCAAGAAACTTTGAATCCCTATCAGAAATCATGGCTTGAGGAAATGGCCAGTTTGTACACCTGGCGCAGTATGCATGAGCCCATTGCTCTGCGGTCCAGTCATCCCGACCAGGAACCAAGAGGATCGCCTTGGTGTATTTGTCGGTGACAGTAAGTAGCGCATTGAATCCATTATCCTCGGGAAGTCCCACGATGAAATCGAAAGTCTGTGTATGGAATGCATATGGTGCGCTGTGTATAGGTTTGGTATTTCCATGAGGCCTGTGCCGTCGTGTCTGTACCTGATTGCAATGAGAACAATATTTGATGTAGTTTCTGAGTAATCGAGGAAGTCCTTTGATATAGAAGTTTTGATTGATGCGATAGTAGCATCTATGGTAGCCCGCATGACTCTGTTCGTCATGTGTCAGGCGGAGCATCTCTGGTACCACTCCGCGTGGCAGCACGAGGCGACGCCGGTGATCGAAAGCATCAAGATTCCAGATGAGTCCGTCATCGTCCTTGAAGAAACGCGATTCGGGGGACTCTTCCGTGGGTAACATATCAATCAATGATTTCCAGTGCGTGTCATTCTTGTAGCCTTCAGTGATAGTCATTTTCCAGGCTTCTTTCATGTGTACGAGGGTGACATTGTAAACGTAGGCGTCACTCAGTCTCTCCAAGTCCAGCTCTGAATCTGGATCTGGTCCCACAATTGGCAATCTTGAGAGTGCATCGGGAATAGTATTTTGTTTGCCCGGTTTGTACCGAACGTCGACTCCGAACTGCTGCATGAATATGCTTGCCTTCACCAAGTTCAAATTGTTTCTTTCTGGTGATGTTGATTTGAGTGAAGTTTGTCTTGAGATCCAAGTCGCGGCAGCATGGTCTGTGAAAACTATGGTCTGAAGATCGGAGGCTTGAATCCAAGCCTTGACCTTGCTGACTGACCAAACCAGACCTGATACCTCAAGCTGGGTTGGGTAGTATCGTGATTCGGCTGAAGTAAGCGTGCGTGAGAGAAAAGCTAGCGGTAAGATCTTTGACCGCTTGATCTCTTCACTGTCTGTCGGATCTCCTTCGACATGGTACCAGACGCTGCCATGGCCTTTCTCGCTTGAATCGACGTCTCCATAAAGGCGCCTATTGGCGTCAAAATGATATAGGATATTTGAAGCCTCGCTTCTCAGGCGAGTTTGTAAGGTATCAAATGCGAGCCTTAGCTCTGGTGTCTCCTCGATATGAATGCGGTGTGTAAATGCCATGCGTCCCGACTTGCTCTTGGGTGCGTCTTTGAGAAGCTCGGTCTCCTTGAGCTTAAGGGGCGCGGCTATCTGCGCGTAGTGGCGAATTGCGGTTCTCAGCCATCCTGTCGCGCCATTGAAGTATTCCAGCTGTGCCAGAGTCTTTGGAAAGGCGAGAGTGGTTAGAGCGGAGATTCGCTCCTCTGTGTGGCCTGTGCCAGTTCCTGTAACTCGCTTTCCCAGAATTGTCACTGCAGGGAATCCGATCATTGCTTTTTCTGCTGCCAGCGTAATATTGTTCTTGTCGCACTCGTCAAGAAAAGTTTTGATGTGCAGACAATGCTCCTCGAATGAAATGCTCCCGATGACGTAGTCGTCAATATAAGCTCTCAGCCAGGCTCGGTAGAGGCGGAAGAGTTGGTCGTTGTAACGTTGTACATGAGGTGGAGAGTTACAGTAGCCCATTGGTGCCACATTCATACACTCTGTACCGCGGTGTGTGATCACCGTAAGAAGGTGACGATGATCTCTATCGACTGCAAACTGGTTGAAAAAACTTTTCCCGTCGAAACACGCAATGTGGGTTTTTCCTTTCAACATTTCGCGAACGTCTGACATGTCTGGGATTGGGTAGTTGTCACGGACTGTAAGTCTGTTCAATCCTCTCATGTCTCGAACTAGTCTGCCTTTGCGGGCGATAGTTCCATTGGCCTGGCGGAAATTCTTCCAGACGATGAACATTGGCCAGGCAAACGGTGTAGGGTCCTTCTGCCAGTCCATTTTTCCGTCCTTGTGAGCTTGGTCGTGGGTTTCATCAATCAAGGCCTCTCCCGCAAGTCCCACTGGGTATGGTTTGTTTCCCAGCTTTTGACCCGCGGCTGCACGCCAGTCAATGATCAAAGGAATTTTCAACCAGTCTTTTTCTTCCTGCTTAACCAGCCCGACATTCTCCGAAAACACCTTCGGATATCGTTGCAGAATTTTGTCGTAAGCTTCGCATTGTGCATCGCTCCCGAAAGCCGTCACACCAAATGACAGTTTTCTGGTGTTTTCCGGATCCACATCAAAATGTAGTCCCGCTTTCTCCGCTGGAGTTTGCAAACTGGCCAAGTACTGAGAATCAATTTGCCCCGCGTTGTTTTCTTCAGCTTTTTCCGGCGTGGTTTGGTTTGGATCTTTCTGCCCAAATTTTGGCTGCTTCTCTCCCAGCAATGCGACGTGCTCACCGTGAACTTCCGACCGTAGCAATATATCCTGCGTGGTGTCCAATGTATCCCGTTTATCTGCACTCTCAAGTTGTAATCTCTCGTGAATGAAAACTGGTGGTGGGATTTTTTGGTTGCCCAAAGTTTTTGGTGGCGCTGGCAACTTTTCCAAAATAGCCGCGCAGTCTGCTGGAGCCAAACTTTTTGGTGGGGTTTTGGAAGCTCTGGAAATTTCTTGGCGCGCGGGGGTAGCTTGGGCGGAGATTGCAGGGGCCCACCGCAAAGCCACAGGAGCTAAGCTCGTTTGAGAAATATCTTTGTTGCTTGTTTCAGATCCACGAATTTTTTGCTGGGGTGCAGGGATTAGCTTGGGTGAAGCTAGGATTAGCCGCCGCTGCCCCACCAGAGCTAAGCTCGAAGAAGAATTTAATTGCGGCTTGATTGGAGCTTGCTGAAATTTCCGCTATGAAGTAGGGTAGCTTTTGGGCGGAGGTGGGGCAAACTCCCTAGCTGCGACTGGAACTAAGCTTGAAGAAGAATTTGATTGCGGCTTGATTGGAGCTTGCTGAAAATTCCGCTGCGAAGTGGGGTAGCTTTTGGGCGGAGGTGGGGCAAGCTCCCTAGCCGCGACTGGAACTAAGCTTGAAGAAGAATTTGATTGTGGCTGCGGCGCGTAGCTTGAGCCTGAGGCTCTCGACGTGGGGGCGGCCCGAAAGTCCTTCAAATTTCCGCGCGATTTTTGTGTGGCAGGATCGCGTGCGGTGGGCGCGCGTGTTTCAGATTGAGCTTGGGCCATACTGGCGGAAATCTTTGCTGTGTTTGAAGTGGGTTGCAAAATTGATGATGAAATGGGCGGCTTGAAAAGAACCAGTTGATTTGACATGTCTGCCGTGATGTTTGACACTTGTTGAGTTGTGCCTATCAAAGGCGCAATCTTGTGAGCGGCAACGTGTCCATTTTGAGGTGCGCGAGAATGATTCTTTGCAGTAGAAACTTTTGCTGTGGCATTTGTGCTTGCGGCTAAGTTTCTTTTGGCGTCAAGTTCCACGGAGCTTCCAATAGCCGCGGAGCTTGCTGCCGCGAGTGCGGGGTCATCTGTGTGCGGCTTCTTGGGACCTCGAACTGGTACGTCGAGTCTCCAGACGTTGGGATCGTCGTTTGGTCCTTGATAGAAATAGGCGCCCTCTGGTGTAGCGAGAGCTGTGAGGAAATGAACAGCAGGTAGTTCGTAAGCTCCGTGATCTATGAAGTTCTGAATAAACCCGAGCCTAGAGTTTCGAAAGATAGTTATAGGTTGCTGCGTAGTATTGTGAATCTCCAAGAAGTGAGTGTCTGAGTTGATGATACTCGGTGCTATGCCTCCTTGCCTACCAAGGGAAGGAAACCGGTAAGGAATAAACGAGAAGGATTCATCAGGGAGTAAATATTTTCTAGCCATAGTAATTTCGATCATAACTGCCATACGAGGAGGGATCACAGTATTGGTTGCAGCTTTCACAAGTCGTTTGACTTCTGCCTGTCCCGTAGCAAATACAGTAAGAGGGGTCCAGAAGAATTCCAAGTCCTTTGATCCTCCAGATAGATCCAGTCTCTCCTTGGGCTCTCCAGTTGAGCACAGCAATCTCTTCGTCTCGAAATCCAACAAAGCTCCAATCGGTTCCAGCATGTCCATCGCAATCAAAGGCGGTCCATCCGAATTCTCTACGACCTGGAACTCCGCTTCGAAGTGAAGCAGCGCCTTGTCTCCTTGATGATCGTATCCGTGAATATAGATTGGCAGTTTGACATATGACTTCACCTGTATCGGCTTGTCGTACGCACGGAAGGTTAATGGAGAACCTCGTGTCATGACAGCAGCCTCTGGCGCCATCCGCTTCAGAGCAATTGCTCCAATGCAGCTAGGCGCGGCACCGCTGTCTGCTGTAAGCTCGCGGGGGGCGGCGTCATGTTTGAAAGAGACCAGCATGGTAGCGTGATGATAGCGCTTGAAGTTTTCGCCTTTCATCAATGCTGGTTTCCGAGTCGGCTCAATGATTTTGACTCCAGCGTCGGCTGCTACATGGTTGACTTTCATCGTTGTCTGCTGCGTATCCGCTGTAGCAAACTTTGCTGCTCCGAGCTTGCTTTCTTTGCACTGGTATGATTTGCCCAGGTGACGGAACAAAGCATTGCGTGAGTCGAAAGTTGTACGGCAGCTTCGGCATTCGTGAACTCGCGGAGCATCTGTATTTGCCATCCGAGATACCAAGTTTACATAGTAGCCTTCTCCTTCAGATTCGTAGACGTCCTCTGAGTCTGAGGCCTCATTGTTGTTTTCGTAGTCTGAGTGCTGATCTTGATCTTGGCTGTGTTGCTCCTGATCCACAAAGTTTTGCTCCCCAGATTGGTTTCCATCTGCTCCCGCATAGCCTTGGCTCCCGTTCTGTGCTCCCGGCTCCTGGGTATTGCTCACGTGGGAGACCTGTGGATATTTGTTGAACGGCTTGCTGTTGGGAGCAGTGCGTTTTTGGGAGTTCCCAGCGGACTCTCTTGGTGGGTTTGTGCTGCTGAGATATTTCTGCGGTTGCTGATTTGAGTTCTCCCGATTGTTCGTCGTATTTCCGCTTTTTTGATGCGGTGTTTGTGCTTGCTGGCGGTCTTGGTTAGAGTTTCGATCTGCCTTATCGTAACGACGCGCATATCGACTATTGCCTGACCGATTATTCTGGTCACGGCGCGAGGAAGAATTTGCGCCTCCAGAATTCGAACGATCAGAACTCGCATGGGGTTTCGCAGATGACTCACGGTGTGGTGTAGAGTTTGAAGATCTGTACTTCGACTCTCCGAGGTAGCGTATGGCTAACTCCTGCCATGTATCTTTTCTACCCATCAGGATCTGTGTCCAATCGCTGACATCGGTACTGTGAACCGGCTCTGGCATTTCACGTCGCAATTCGATGTCAAGTTTGTTCCAAGCCCAGCGTAACTGATCATGATCTTTGAAACCAGCATTGCTCGCTTTTCGACAGACCTGTCCGAACCATCCAATGAGTCCTCGTCCCTCTGCTGCGTCCCGCAAAGAGTAAATCAAGGCTGTGTCTGAGGCGAGTTCTTTCATGGCCTGATTTTGGTTGGGTGCAAAGTTTCGTGACAACCAGTCCTCCCAGTTATCAATCGCCAGGCCTTCTCGAAGTTTCAATTGTTGTGTTGAACTCAATGACATATAAAGTTCAAGTGCGGCGCCACGCAAGCACTCAAAAATTCTTGCGCGTATAATGCGGGAAGGACTTCGCGAGGCGGCATCCCGAAGTCGATCCACAAACATGTGAACATCTCGAAACACGACTTCACCCTTGATTGTGAGGAGGTCTGAATCGCCGAAGCTCTGAGGACAGTCGGGCCAAAAGCTTCCGACCTGTCTAGCCTTGAACTTCTCATGATAGCCTCTCTCCTCGTCGTCTTCAGGATTGCCTCGAGATTGCGTGTTTTGATTGCGGTTCCCGGTTTCAAGCCTGTCTGACAGAACTTCAATTAAGCGTAGAATCGCTGGAGGGAAATTGAGGTTGTCATTTGCTGGCTGTGGAGGCGTATTGCCACCATGTCCCGGAAATGTGCTTCTTGGTATACTTTCCGTATAGGCTGTCTCTGCCTGCGTCCCTGCGTGAGGAACTTGTGCTCCTTCAGCCTGTGGTACGGAGGTTGGCTGAGGAGGAAATTGCCCAGTAACTCTCGGCTGAGACTGTGATTGATTTGTTCCAGAGGCTTGACCTCCGAAAGGATGAGAGGGAGTACCTGTACGGGACGGAGTTGGCGAGCCTGCAACTCTCTCCGCAAGTTCTGCTTCCAACCTTGCATTCTTTTGCTCCAACGCTTCCATGCGTTGCTGCATTTGCTCAATCAAGGTTCGCAGCTCCTCTCTATTGTCGGTATTAGAGGATGACATTGCGTTTGATGTAAGCTGGGGAAAACTCCGCCTATCCTCAGGCTCAGTTCCCAACTGTGCTAGTCGGCTTGGAGAAAACTCTGGCGTTGGGGTGCGTCCAGTGTATAATGAATCTGGAGGCAGTCTGCCCACTGATGCCGGAGACGAGACGGTCTCCGACTCTGTAGTGGTCGACGCAAGATCCGTCAGATCAATCTGCTGACGTGGAGCAAAAGCTGCAGACGCCAATTGCTCCGTTGTGTGTTGTGGTATCGTGTTTCTGATGATAGACCGAGGCGTCGGGACTTGATCCTCCGCCTGGTCCTCCACGTTCGCTGATGAGATCAAGGAATCGGCTCGTGTCACCGATCTGGCTCTTGTTTCCCTTGGATTGGGAATTGGTCTTCGAAGCGAATAGACCGGAGCCCGCACAAGCGGTGGCAATTGAACTTGTGGTCCCAGAAGATGCTGGACCTCTTTTGCCCAATTGTCAATCTCTTTTCTCCCTGCCTCAAAGTTCCACTCTGGAACTGTAAAGCCGGCAGCGTTTGTATCGACGGGCCAAAGATTGTTGAAATTCTCAAGTAGCTTTTTGTATTTCCTGCAGCTGTTGACCGAAGCCCAACTGTAGATCTGGTGTCCTCGTGCTTTTTGTTCCTCGCTCAGCAGCGGAAGCATAGAGGCTGAAAACTCCTTCTTTCCTCAGGACTTCCCAAGTCGACTTTGCAATTCCTTTCCGCACAGATTTTATGGCTCCCGACGAGAGAGCCAAAAGTTTTCGAAGCAATTTTTTCCCGGATTGTTTACTGCCAGCTCTTTTGGGCCAACAAGATCTGGCTTGTCTCCCAGCAAGCTGACGTTCCCGCTGTGAACAACAAACCACGCCCCTATTGATCCAGGGGTGTTGTTTGTATTTGGGTTGTCAACAACAGTAAGGGGAAATTCTTTGCTAGCCGAAAATTTTTGGGGCCGGACTCAGAAATTTGAAAACTCCAAACGGTGCTCCAGCCGCTCGCAGCAAGCAACTTTGCCTGCGTTTGCGGGAGCTGAAAGAGATCCTTTGCCAGCGGCAGACTTTTGGTCACCAGTTGGGCGAGCCCACCGCAGACCCACAAGCTCGCAGTTTTTCGTAGCCAAAAGTTTCGTCGTACTTTCGAGGTGCCGAAAAGGTACCTCTGCCAGTGGTTCTTTATTGGGAGGAAGTTGGGAGTAGTGACCACGGCCAGACTGGTGGAAAGTTTTGATGAGGAAATGCTTTGGTAGTTATTTGGCGTTGATGAAAGATCTGCTGGTATGGTGGATGGTTTTTGGGTGTGGTTGGGGATTGTAGCCGGGCAGCTACTGTGCTAACGCTGTAGAGAGAATCTCGTTGCGTCTGCCAGTATGCTGATGACTGTCAAACTTTTGGAGAAGTTGGAGTCCGAAAGCCAGGAAGATTTTGTCGAAGTCCGGTTGGGAAACGGCGTAAGAAAGGGAGATGCTGTGATAGCGGTGCGAATGAGGGAGTCGTTTGAGAAGGTAGATGAAAAGTTGTTATGATAAGAGGTGATGAAAAGTGGTTGTTGGAGATGATGACAAGAGGGTGATGGTCCGAGGGGATGACAGAGGTTAAGGTGAAAGTGACTTGTCAAGAATCGGGCCACCTGTCCCAAAAGTTGTTGCCAGAATGACTGTACCGTAGTTGAAAGTTTGGCGGGGCAATCAGTCTTGCGCAGTAGGAACTTTGTGGACTTGGTAAGTGCGCGTGCCAATTTGTAGAGAGCGTAGTAGTTTTGGGGGAAGAGCTAGTGGTGATATGTTGGCGACGCTTTGAACACGCTGCAGGTGTCTCCGATACCTGCAGGGTGGGCGGTTATGTGTTGTATTGTTCTCGCAGCGGATGAAAGGGGTGCGAGTAGAGGAAATGAGGTTGTCGAGAAGGGTGCGGGGTATTCAGTCAATCCAGGCTGTCGCGCTCTCTAGAGAACCAAATTTCGTGATGACGCTCTTGCGGAGAGAGGAGAGAGTTGCATCCAGCAATCAATTGTCAATCCTTCAGCGCGCGCGTCTTTGAGGTCAGATTTGATCTTCTGATGGTTAGGACGATAACCAGCGTCCTAATATTCAGAGTAGCTCATCGCTACCATCTGAAAAGGCACAATATAAATCGTGTAGTAGTAGTAAGATGGTATTGTTAGAGTCCTCCCTCTAAGGGAGGATATACAAGCTAAGACTACCTGCCGAAGATACCCCGACGCCTTACCCTTTTGGGAAGGCATCCCGTATCAGGGGACTCCAATCTGGACTGGGGTATGCGATACCTGTCCGCTTGAGGTATCAACAGAAGCGGTTAAGGGGCTTGGGGTAGTGGTATGTGTTGGGGCTGCGGAGCTTGAACCAGTCGTGTGCTCTGGAAAGTTATTGGACTGATTGCTATGCTCAAGAAGGCTTGCGTCATCTGGAAAGGTTAAGCCTGAGCTCGTGGCTGACTTGGACATGTTTGTGGAATTCAAAGCGTCTGAGGAGCTTGAGCTCCCAGTTGGCTTTGACGTGGTGTCCATTTGGCTATTTGCCTTGGGGGGGTTTGATGGGACTATGGATTGGGAAGGGGACGAGAGTCTTGAGTTTGTGGAGCCACGAGGGGGAGAGGTATTCATGATGATGCGCCTTCAATAGAATAGCGGTACTCTAAAGAATGTCCCGACAAGTTAGGTAGCGTTGAGAATAAGCTTGATCTTATACCCGCTCAAGATACTCACAAGGCTTGCAATACCCAAACACTAAGACTCTAAAATAGCAAAATAATCTGTTTGCACCCCCTTTCAATAGTTTTAGCATTCACGTTTAGCATTCAAGAACCTTTGATCATGTATCAGTGTCTTGAAAACTACAAAACTCTTAATAGCCTTGGCATTCATGTTTGGCTTACAAGATTCTTTGATGTTAACAATCCTATAGAGCGAATTGTCTACACCCTCTTTTAATGCTATAAGCATTTGCTATCTACTTTGCTTTGTGAGAACTACAAACCTAGCTAATATCGAAATATGGTTTGCTAAAGTTGTGTATCCGATACTACAACCTTCCAATAATGGTTCTTAGCAAACCGAACCTCTTGTTGCTGTCATGGTTGTCAACCCAACTGTTGATAGGAAAAACCGCCAAATAGCTAGAACCCGTGAGAATCAAACATGACGGTACCGGTGTGTGCGTGTTCGACATGTCACGTCTGGTGTGCGTTCTGACGTTCCCTATCTGCACATTTGAAAATCTTACTGCCAGCCTAACAATTGGAGGAAGCTATCATCGTCAAGCCAATGCAATATTGCCAGCCATTAAAAGAAAAGCTTATAGGTTCGAATCCTTTCTTGTCTAGTATTCTTTTTCGTAGTAAATATCTTAGATATAATGATAAGTATAACATTCCAGGTTCATAAATATGCACTGTTTCTTTTTCAAACAAGGCTGAGGGCAAGGCTGAACCAATGAATTATATCGTAGAAGTTGCATTACTAAACCAAAAAGTCCGTGAAAGAGTGAAATTTGGTTCTTTGACTGATAGAGTGCAGAGAACGAAGGCATATTCTCTCTACCCAAAGTTTTCACTCTCTAAACCTATTCGTGCCAGTGTCTCATTGCCAAAGCCTAGACCCAAGTTCCAAGACCCAACTCGTGTTCCTCCTCGACATTGGCTTCTTCATTGTCAAGGATGATTTCGTCCTCGGATTCCACTGAGATCTGAATGTCGTGTCCATCGTCCTCCTCACTATTCGAAATGAGCAAGGGTAAATGGGAACTTCCCGGCTCAACAACATCCGCGAATGAGCCAACTTGCAACAGCCAGTGGTCACAATTAAGGAGGGTCTTGTGGGCGATCGAGTTGGCGCAGCCCTTGTTTGCGCGAGCGCGAGCAGCTGTCCATTTCGCCTCAAGGCGTGGGAAATACTCGAACATGAAGGTATGATTGGCACGATTGGCGCATTGCTGAAAATCAATCTGGTCAGTTTCCATGTACACTGGAAGGATGGTCAAAATTTTCAACTTACGACAGTGTTCGTGTTTGGATTGTCATGAATATCAATGACGGCGAAGAAGAGCGCATTCACAAAGCAAACGTTGCTGATGATGATCTCGGGCTGAAAAGCCCACAGACAGTCGTCTCTAATCCACACATGATTGTCCAACGCTTTTGCCACGAGTATTTTAGGAAGGTCGGACATGTCATAGCACGGGGCTTTGTCAGGAATGGCGTGGTATAAGTAATGGTAGCTCTCAAGAAGTCGCAAAGCATTGTCAATCTTGATGCCCACTGAGCCCGCGTCAATTCCAGCAGGTTTTTGGGAAGGGTATTCAAGAATGATCTTGCAAAGACGAGTAAGGCCGGCATGAGTGAGGTTCAAAAGTCCTCCGTAGGCAGACTCGGGGAGGCGGGACGTCATGGTGAACTTTGTTCGCGTCAGTCTTGAACTGGTTGTTATTAAATTTCAGAGTGAGGAGCTTACAGACTTGATTGAGTTTAGTGACTGAACTTGAAGCTGTGGATGATGCTGAAAAGACCAACTCTCTTGGTCTCTGAATTGCTCTTTAAGCAGAGCTGTCAAAGATGTGACTATGACAAAAAGACTTGCCGACAACACAGAACTAAAAGAGTGTACTGGCTTGGAAGAAGAAGAAGAGGAGAGGAAGAGGGGAACCAAATGCTTTATAGACGTCAGTTTGCACGATAGTGGCCTGTGCTATTCTATTCCTTAAAGCCTTGTAAGTGTTCAATTAGGAAGTGACGATGCTGGTGAGAAGATACTTGGGGCCATGTAGTTACGATTTTGAATACTCACTGCAGAAAATTACCTATATAAGAAAGAATACCTAGTCAGTCTCAACTTCTAAACTAACCCCTAGGATTGCCATATTGGGCAAGAAGCCTTTGATGGAACATGTTTTTGATGTTGAGATTTGGCGCATGCCTCAATGCTCCTAAGGCTTTATGACCCATAAGGCTTCATGACCCATAAGGCTTCATGACCCATAAGGCTGCATGACCCATAAGGCTGCATGACCCATAAGGCTGAATGACCCATAAGGCTGCATCACCCATAAGGCTGCATCACCCATAAGGCTGGGAGGTGATTTCCTTTTTG
This sequence comes from Microthyrium microscopicum, assembly GCA_010405405.1. Classification (NCBI taxonomy): domain Eukaryota; kingdom Fungi; phylum Ascomycota; class Dothideomycetes; order Microthyriales; family Microthyriaceae; genus Microthyrium; species Microthyrium microscopicum. Next base: position 955,207 of record MU004231.1, read on the forward strand.
GGATAGCGCAAACGGATACGTCACGTGGGACCATAAAGTTTTTCCAGGTCCGGAACTACCTCAAATAATAAAACAAATGCTATTGCATTCAATTTCAGAGGTACAGGTACCAATAGCTACAAAGTAGTAATTAAAAAAAGTCTTGTTTAGCTTAGCAACCGTGTCGGTAAGGTTTTTTGTTCACATCCCCCTTCATCCTCTACACTGCTCGAGCGCGATCAATTACTCTTGTTGTTCTGTTCTCATCACACATGTACAAGTTTCACCATTACCAACTGCTCTTCCTTCTTGTTATCAGTTTTCCTCTGGTTGATCTTCCGAAAAGATTTTGGTCGATGGTTTTGCTAGTTTGGTTTTACAATTGGCGTGCAGGTGACGGTCCAGTGTTCAGTCCATTTACCGTATGCAAAATCGTTACCTGGTGCGGTTATACTCAACTTTTCCAGTAGCGAGGGTCGTCACCAGGAGGTGCGACACGGAAATATCTAAAAGATAATCGCTTATCTGGAATCCTGGATTATCACTTTTAAGACCCAGACATGCGCCGTGCCGCCCTCTTTATTGGCTATCATTGGCATCTCATGCTGTGTTTAGGCGGCCTTGTCGTTGACCCATTAAGGCACTGCTTGGATAATTTCAAGTGTCGGCGTAGTAGTAGCCGCTGTTCCGAAGTATACCAATGGGGGCTTGACTCCATGTACATTAAACGCGCACGTCGTATTGGTTCCCATCATCAGAGCAGCGAGATGCATGAATTCATCCCCAGCTGATTCCACCAGTCAGATAGGGGCGACAACTCTACCCCAATTGGCGGCGATAACATTGATCCCTGTGCCGTGCCATCCTGAAAAGACTGACCAACTGGCAACAAACTCTGTCTGCGGCATAAAATAGTGTAGAATATTGTTGAATTACATGTCTGAACGATATTTGGCGCGCGAGATGTATATATTTGTTCATCGCCTCCATCGTGTTGTAACGCCTACTCAGATACTTTAGGCAAATAGGGTCAAAACTCCAAGGCATTGGAATCACTCGAGTTCGTCTCGAGTTGTACCATCTCGAACCCTCTGGGAGTTTTGCCGATCTACGGATACGGCGTTATATCATAACTCGAAATAGTACATCCACCCTCAAATCAATTGCTTAATTCTCGACAGAAATATTTCCGGGGGCATGTACATCAAGTACACGGTTAGGAACTACTTTAGTATGGCCAGAACTAGGGAAAACTATTCGCATAGAACTTGGAAGGGAAGAGATACATCGCTAGGATTCGGACTTTGACTGCTCACATACATGATACAGATGGAATGCATCAAGTTGCAAGGTAGTGCATATGGTACCAACCACTAACCAGTTTCCTAGCTACTATAGTTTGACTGCTCACATATAGATGGAATGCATTAAGCTGCAAGGTATTGTATATCGTACCAACCACCAAACAATTTCCTAGCTACTATGGTAACTCCACTTCCTACGTTCTAGGCTAGCTAGTCACTGGTTTATGACACCACATGTTACTAATAGTATTCTCCTATTATTTGGCATTGCAATATAAAACTTGATAGTTCCTTTGAATAATGCAGCAGACAATTTCTCTCCATTAATATCTACTTCCTACTACTTACCTACTTCTCTTAGAGCACTCTAGGTCGGCGGCGCGCACTCCCCGTTCTTCTTTCCTACTACCTGTACTTGAGGTTTACAAGGGAAATACTTTTTATCTTCAACTACTTGAGAAATTTGGTATTACTACCAAAAACCAAAAAATATATGATGAATCCCCTGCATCTAAATACCAACATTGTCGACAAGGATCGTCAAGCTATTGGTATATGGCAGATTTTCCTCGAACGGACTTGCGTAACAAAGGGATTGAAACCACCAGTTTATTCCATCTCGTCCGACTGACGCGGTATGTTTTATCTTTCAGATAAGGAAGCCCCTTGGTGCTATTGCTGTTCCTTGCTACTGCAACAAGAACCCTTTTCTTGACGAACGAAAATAAAAATAGACCGTTCTAGCATCTGTATCCAATATCTCTATTTATAACTTTCTATTTCTTTTTCTATTCAGTGCAATATCGGGGTGTGTTTAGCCTGTTGTTCCACGATAAAACGATGAGTTCCTCGTTATACGTTATAGCGTGCTTACTTTATATCTTGGAGGCCGAACGGCATGGTCAGCTGCTGTGCTAGTGAATGGAAAGCTATATAGCGCAAGATTCTGGTAAGATAATCCACCTCCAAGTCGAACCTAGTAGCAGTTTAGAAAGAAGAAGAACAATGAGGCTCCAACTCTGATTTCAATATTTAGGTATGATGGGCGTCTCGTGCTTTTAGCCAAAGAAGATGCTGCAGAAGTCGCGTTGTCTTGTTTAGATGAAATAGAGCACGAAATATGCGCGCAGAGCGCGGGAAAATTGCGGCCCAAGGACGACTATGTCCTTAGTATTAATGTCTAATAGAGAGCAAGTCTTGTTTCTATATATATACGTATATGGAAATCAGATGGGGTATTTATCCTCTCCAGTATCAATCGAACTTGACTTGCTTCTCTTTGCTTTCATCCATATACCTACCTCTCTGTACCTAGATCTAATTTGACCAACACCTTGTCGCATGTTTTACGCTCATTAAGATTACTATCCACTCCTTAACACAACTAGCTAATGAGCGTTTAGGATGGTTCAAATGGTGAGAGCTAAACGTCTGAATACGGCACATAGACCCTATCCGCAGGTTAGGGTGCTATGATTGAGCTGGTAGATAGTGCAGTAAGCATGAGATATGGAGGTACTGGAGTTATAGGTATTGTATTCCAAGGTACTGCTCAACATTTTGTATTCTTCGTTACAAGTGAGTGTATATTACAAACTTTCCAGCCATGCCCGGCACCGAGACCCCATTTCCTCCGACGTCAATGTAATTCCCTAACTACTGTTTTCGTCAACTGCGAGCGTTGTCAAGGAGAAGGTACTAGTGGTAGAGTATCAGAACAGTGCCTCCGAATTGTCAGTGTCATCTCACCGCCATGATCAACATTCAACAAGCTTCCCCTATGGCCAATGGGCAGACCAATAGCTGTCAGAAGGTGGGGCCTCCTCATCAACTGACTCCCAGTTCCCATCAATGTCCGGAAAGGGCTCGTTGGCAGGCCATGAGAGGAGACCTATGAATCATGTCAGAATCGTGCCAACATTTATTAATACTTGTATTACCTCTAATGTATTGTGCATCTCCGATCATTTTCTCCAGTCTTGCCTGAAGAGCTTGGTCTTGGATTTCATCGCGCCCCTGGATCTCTTCCATGATCTCAATGATCTTGGACATCAAATCGTCCAAGTAAGCACTGATCTGCGATATCAGCGCGTCTATAGTGGCATCGAGTGGTGGTGTAGGGTCAAGTGACATTTTTACTATCGGGCATTAGTCGTGTTGCAACGTGCCTGAAAGGAACGCTAGGGTAGGTTCTACCGTGATAATGTTGTATATGGAAAATGTCTGATCGAGATTTAGTTTGCTGTGCTGATGTTGACTTGCAAAGACTGGGCGATCTGGGCGATGAAAGCATACTAGATATAGGTATCGCTCCGCTATGTGCTGGCAAACTTGAAACGAAAGAAACTGCAGTTACTAGGATTTATTCCGACTACCTTGCACAACCTGTTAGTAATATGCAGGAAACCTTTCTGGAAACAATCTGAGAGGTACGCAGCGTGAAAGCACATGGCAATGCTTTCCATTCCTTACCGAATATCATAAGCTGCTCCTACTCTTATTCAAGATAGCTTCCTTCAAACTCGGCTTCTAATAAAGCCATGTCTTGTGAGTAAATCTGCTTAGTGTAACTATTTCCATTATCTAGCGGTGAGTCTGCAAAAGCATCATAGCCTTTTTGGCAGGTTGGTTTACGGGTACCAACAGATCGCGCAGTTAGGTGACGTGTACGGATCGGGCACGGCATAGAGCCGTAGGCAAATTCCTAAAATCAAGGAATTGATGTCCTAATCGACGCAGAATACGGCCAAATTTCCACCTCTACGATTGTTTGGTAGTCGTTTGGTGATCAAGTCCAAAATATTTCACCAAAAACGCTCTTGACCATGTGGTTACTACTCCTTCAAGCCTAGTACATAATCGAATTTGGGGAGGGAATTCTAATCACTTTCACTGGGAAAACGCGACATGATGTCAATACCAGTTCCACGGCCTAGACAGGACTACGATACAGGCAAGCAAAGCATTTCAAACTGCCAAGGCAGGCTATCTCTGGCACAACATGGCTAACCTCTAGCGCCTAGGACCTACAAGTCTTATAGGATTCATGCATCTTCCTCTAGAGCTCCGCCGCATGATATTTTATGCCTGCGACGAAGCAACAGCTTCAAATTTAAGGCGCGTCAACCGGTCCATCAGGGCTGAGATCGACCTTCATTGGTTTGTGTTGAGTGGGAAATCCATGGAACCTTACTTCAATGGTACCCTCTCTCTATCGCCTCTCAACCGCAACAAAAGGCATATCTTCAACATCAATCGACATTACGCATCTGAACAAGCAGCAGTCGACCGTTCCAACGAGTGCGAAAAGGCGGATGCGGGTCCACAGCCGCTGGTTGATTTCCAGGCCGCACACGCAATCCAAAAGTTGGTCTTTATTGATGATTCCTTGGAGCTGGCCTCACATCAAGAGGGCTGTCAGCCTAGAGTGCGCTGTCTTTACGAAGCCTTGTTCGGCTGTCACGCCAGACACGCTGAGGGTGTTGTGATTTGCAAGGACTTTTTTGAAAAGCTCATCATTCTCTGTCACAAGCTACCCAATCTCAAACAGCTCAAGGTCATCCAGATACAGCGCACGAAGAATGCTTCCTGGAACTTTCAAGCCATCAAAACCAACAACAGAAACGAAACTATTAGCCAGTTGCGCGACATTGCTATTCTCAATCGCCGAGATGGGCAGTTGCAACACCACCGAAACCGAATCTACTGTGTTGATATAAGCCCCGAAAAGATTCGGGCACTAGAGTCGGACCTGTACAGCAATAACGAGCAGGTGGAACTTACAGCAACAATGCAACAGTGTGAGGAGTTCACCAAGACGATGATGACCACCGTTGTCTCGATTCAGAGTGGTGAGAGTGCTACAGCTGACGAGATTGAAAGGACTATGGAGACATGTGAGGCTATGCCCATGATTGACGGTCCACTGGCAGATCTCAATCGGCTCATATACTGGCAATCATACGACCGATGGCTTTGCAATACAGTGTCACACATTTCAGACTCTATTTCAAAGCTGCAAGAAGCCCATCGATATATTGTGGAAGGCGGAGATGATATTGTTGACGATACATTGAACGCGGCTCGGTGGGTCGACGTGCTCAATCAATGTCGAGAGTGTCTCTCAGACTCGATCCCGGACAGATCGGATATCATCAAAGGCCTTGATACAACCTATGATAACATCAACACTCCAGCTCTGTCGTCTTCCGATCTACTTGCACATGTAGAGGAAGCAATAATGCGTTACGAGCACAACCTTCTACACTTTCCTACAAACCTTGCCCAAAACGCCGCGAGTCAAGCCAAATTATACCAAATGAAAGTTCAGACACGACTGCAGCAGGACCCCAATTTCATATCCAGCTTACAACAGCAACTTGATGGAGGAATACCAAGCGACCTTATGCCTAGACGAAATCTTAGGCTGAGTGTATATCCTACTTCAGCCCAAGGTCTAGTGCATAGTGCGATGCAGCCAAGCTTCGGGAGCCCATATCAGCAGCTGTCCTCGACCAAGTATCGTCGTAAAATCTTTTAAAACGTCTATATTCGTTGGTCGATCTGGAGCTTTGCTTGTTCTACATTAACCTTGTGTTTACTCCGCTTATAAATGATGATAGGGACAAGAAGAGTAGGTAGCCGTTCAACAAGAGCATTACTTGAGAAGAAGACATGTAGTGGATCGAAACCAAAACTGTCATGAATGTTCGTATATGGGTGATTCCAAGCAAAATTGAACGTGGCAACATGTCCTCTGGAGGTTTCTGGGCGTTCTTTAGTCGGGTTCGTTGCTACTTGAGTATAGCTTGAGTATGTTCATGTATCGAGCTAGGAAGGATGTTGTCAAATCTTGTTGCTGGTTTTGAGGTACTATACATTTCGGGCAATGCTGTAGATTCTTAATTCCCGTACAAGCTACTACTTCTTCATACTCTAAGCAGCAGCTTGCTAAACTCCCCGACCAGACAGTATAAACCAGAGTCCGAATAGACTACAAAACATCTCGCCTTTTAGTAGACAGAATCAGCCTATTCGGACATCAAAGCAACACCCGCAAAATTCCAAACATACCCAAAGCTCCGATCGAACAATCATGAAAAACAAATTTGGTTGAGCGGAACCACCCAATGTCCCGAACTCAATGAGAGACTTGCCTAATCAACGGGTAGGTAGCCATGCTTAGGCTTCAATAGTACGGATGAGTACTGCAAGTATCGACGCATTCATCAACTTTGTTGTAGCCATTCGAACCAGCATTTTCTTGAGACATCCAACAGTTAGCACAAGCATGCTCTCTACTCTGGCTTGCTGAGTACCAACTGCGCTCACGGTGGCAGTCTACAAAAGGCAGGTCTTCGTTCTCATCTTGCTCAACCCGACCGCACTTCTCCGTCTATAAAATCAAGTATTAGTCTGAAAATCCATTCAACAGGTTAGAATAACAAACCTTGTCGTCGTCGTCACCATCCTTAGTCGTATTTGTACCAAAGACTGCAAGGTAGACCGAATTGAAGATACAATTCATACGACTATGCTCTTGCAAATCCTCAGTATCCAAGAACAACGAGGCAGCATCGTTATAGAAGGTGGAGGTGTTGTACACCTTGATATCGCTATTACTTTCGAACAGACTGGGTCGCCATTGAAGCTCGGATTTATGGTAAATCAAGTCGACCTCCAAGTCGTACTGACGCTCGTTGTTCACCTCTCAGGCATACTCGAGCAGCATTTTGGCAGATGCTGTCCATAATGTAGGGAATTGCTGGTCCTCGTCATACCAATCGAACAGCCTCGCGACGACATCATCAAAGCCTAGAGCTACTGGCTCACTCTCATCGTCCGAGTCTTCCAGTCCGAGGGCCCGTTGGGTAGACCACGTGGTCGCAGCAGAAAGGACTTCAGCATAGTCATTGCTGTAGCCTACAATAATCGGTTTTGCTTAAACTCGAATTGATCCAACAGTTTTGTACTTACCGAACTCAAAGTCACTATTTGCGGGCATGATGAGTGTAGTAAGGTGGACGAGGTAGAGGAAGATGAAAGTTGGACTTGGAGAAGGTAGGAAAGGTTGTGTTTGGGTATTTGTACGATAAAGATATTGGTGGTAGAGTTGGTTCTGTGATAACTGATTGCAGCATAAAGTGTGATGGAAGAAAGATGGAAGAGAGAGAGGGTTCGATAGGCTTTATAGAAAGCCTTCGTGGTCCGTTCTTTACTTTAGGCAGCAGAGTAGGTGACCTTTTGTCTAGGCTCAAGTGATGAACTCATATGATGCCTAGGCTCAATTGATAATGTGATGTAATGCTCGTAGATTCCAAACTGCTGGGTTGAAGTTGACAGCCAATCCGACCGATATGTTCTTTAAATGGCATGATCATTCAAGAAAGGTAAATGACGCTTTACCGTGCGCGTAATGAAGGTCTTCTCCTTAATACCTAATGGCGTAGTATGACGACTTCTAGAAGCTGTCGCAATCTCACGATAGATATGGTTCCCCATCAAAGAAAGATTTCACTCTGGATTAGACGAGAAGCAACAGCAGGCATTCTGATCGATGAGTGCCCTTATGCAAGGCCAAAGATGTTCCCAAATTCAAAAGCGCATACAACAGAAGACTTGGACGACCTAGTAACCTCTGATGAGGAACCTGACCTGGACGATGGTAATCTCTCACTCATTGTGCTTTACATAACTGACCGTTTCCAGATCTGTCTTTGCCTCCTATTCCCTCCTCCAAAGTCATCGTTTGCGGATACCTCCCTTGATAATGACAATTCGCCTTCAAAGCGACAAAAATTGGCTACCCTTGCGAACGCATACCAAGCTCTCGACTTAAGTGATACCCAAAAGGCACATCCTTTCGAATTATTTCCAAACGAGCTTACGCCACGGCTATCCGTCACACTTGATAGTCTAGGATGCTATGCTAATTGCAGAGTATCTCTAAAACCCCTAGGCGCGCCATGGTATCACACGATCCGTCGCGTTTGGGATCAAACGCCAAAACCCGTTCCCAAAGAAAATTTGTCCAAGTTCACAATCTACAAGCGTCAAATCCCAAGCTTCTTACTAATCTTTAGCAGCACCCAAAGTTTACATACCTACTCTCCATCCTTATTTGAGCCTTCTAAGACAAATACAGTTCGCGAAGCACCATTTCACACAAGTACCGGCCAACCTTCCCTTTTGGTCAGCACAACCACACCATGACCCGCAAACGAGCCGTTTCCTCCAATCTGCCAGAAGCAGGCCTAAACAAGCGGATCACGCGAAGTGGCCAAAATAGGGCGAGCTACCCTTCCGATGCAAATCGCAATAGATCCCAGCTTCCTACAGAAACACCTACAGCCGCAAGCGAGGGAAATAGCACGATCGCAAGCTTAGCTACGCCACCATGCACTGGTACGTTAGACACTACCACCAAGAGTCCGCTCCTGGCTACGTGAGCAACTACTATTGCCCCTAACGCAAACACTACGACTCCGCCGCTGATAACGCAGATACCGCAGATACGCACTGCTACCAACGATGACAGGTAAGCCTATATCGCGGCTGAATTCGGGAATTTTGGCTCGGTGGTATTCTACCGAGTGCCCAAAGAGCAACATTATCCATGGCAAGGCGGGGACCGGGCCAATCTTATCTAGTGTGCATCTATTGTGGTCGCAAACACAGATGAAACTGGTGTCTAGGTGAGAAATGAGGGTGTTTTCGATCCAGCGCCAGCATCACTGGACAGCGAAAAAGACGATACTGTTGTCTTTCGCAATTGCAAGTTGAACATGTACGGGGCAGACAGTCCCTATCACCAGGATCAGCTCGATAATGAGAAGCTTACTAGACTGACCAACAGCTGGGAATGGTTCATGCAAACACGCATGAAAGCAGTGATTGCTGCTCTCGCCAAGGACTACCCAAGCGTTCAGACTCTGCGTATCGTCCTTGTGGTTCCGGCTACATGGCCAGAGCGTATTGTGAAGATATATAAACAGTGCATGTCACAAAAAAGCCTTGGTTGGGACGGCGAGGTCACAACTAGGATTATAGCCGAGCCCTCTGACGCACTGTACGGCCGTCGAAGTATTTCTGCATCCATTGATAACCTCACTACTGGCTTGACTCAAAAGGAAGTGGTTGCAACTGTAGATATCGGAGACTCGACAATCGTAAGTCATGGCCTCCCTGTTCGCTTGCCCTCAAGGCTAACCTGCAAAGGATATATCATTCAATCAAGCACTGCACGCCAAGTGGATGCATCATTTCTTGGACGGTTTCGGCCTCATCAACAAACTGTGGCTAGAAGGACTTGTTGGCAAACCCCACGATTGGCTCCATTCCAAACTTGGAGAGAACTTCAAATACACACCGGCATCCTACGTGGCGTGTGATTTTGCCAGATTTCACAAATACAAACTGTATGAGGCAGCCAAAGAAGAATGCCTTGACGATCAAGCGGGTTTCAATATCTTCTTCATCAACGGTACTAAATTACCAATCAAGCACACTAGCAAGCTAGTCACTCTAACAAAAGAGTTCCTATTAAGGCTACTTGAACAAATTATGGAGATAATCAAGGTTAATAAGGAGAGGCTGAGAGTTACAGTCAAGGTTTGCATCTATCCAAAGAAAATAGCTACGCGTATACTCACAACTATAATAGCTTGTGCTCTTCACCGGCGGTGGAGCTAATTACCAGATGTTCCACGAATTGATCAAAGTGAACGACGATTTGGGTGACTCTGAGATTGAGTTGCCTACAGGAAACCCGCTGCAAGTCTCCAAAATCAGTGCTCTAGTGAATCTACTAACCGCAAAGATAGGCAAGAAGATGTCCCTCTTGGTCTCCAGTGGTTTGCGACCACAAGATACACAATGCCACAATGACCCGTCTCATTCGGTGTGCTGCAATATGACGCCGACGAAATCATTGAGGACGACGACTCTGTGCCAAACTACGTGGCGGTACTGGCGAAAGAAGGGGCCCCTATCGCAAATTTGACGAGTATGCGTTATTTGCTGGAGAGCCCGTCTTGCAGCGACCCAGAAAGCTCGTCTGGTAGCGACTCGGAAAGCTCGTCTGGCAGCGACCCGGAAAGCTCGTCCAACCAACTAGTCACGATGGTTGCCGGTCTGTATACGGTTCCAATAGACACAGAGCCATACCATGGTGCAAAGCCCCAACATCCGTAGACACTAGCAAAACGATCACATTATAAGCAACTATTCTTGGATCACCTCGTGTGGAATTTCCGGCGAACCCCATACCGTGCAGACTACGGAGAGGAGGCTGAAATCTACTGGCTACCAGCTCCTTCTAAAAGTCAAGTAATGTCAAAGGTACAAATTTGATAGGTGTAGTAGATAAACTAATCATTGCGGCATGTCTATCAAAAGCTACATGTCTACCCTACATGAATCCCCAGCGGTACAACACTATAGCTGATAGTTGTAATAACGGTCAGGCTTTTCTTCGAGTTCCTCCTCATCCTCGTCCTCAGACGAGTCCTCATCCTCGTCCTCATCCTCGTCCTCTGACTCGTCCTCCGAAGAGGATTCGTCCTCTTCAGAAGAATCAAAATCAGAGTCCTCAAACTCATCATCTCCCTGAGTGTACACCTTCGGTCCGTCTTGTGCGGCCCGATGGTGAGCTGCACGGGTACGCCTGTCGGTACCTGTCGTACCAGGGGGGGAAATCGCTGCCGCGGTTTCGACCGTAGCCGTGGACGGGGTTGACACTGGTGGTGTAGCTGCGTCCGAGGCATTGGTAGCCTCAATCGGGGGAGGAGCGATTTGCTCGACTAGACTTGTGTAAGCTAAAAGGCTAGAGCGGGTTATTGATTGGTCAAAGACTTGCCTATTTCTTTCTTCATGGCGCGTGCTGGCAGGCTGGTACTGAATTAACCAAGAAACTTTGTCCGATTTGGTGTAGGAGAATGGTGGAATTCAAAGCTTTGGGACTGAACATGGCGAAGATTGACAACTGGTAGGCTTTATAACCTTTATAACCTCAACAGCTCGGCGTGTTAGTGTCGGACGTATTGCTATAGGAACAAAAGCCGTGCATGAGATTGAGGCTAGACAACAATGAAAGCTGGTTGTTATTGTCATTCCATCTCGTCTCGAGTACTTGTCTCGCCTGTAGCTCACGGACTACCAAACCGGTTCAGCTAGAACAAATGCCAAGTTGGTGTGCGACAAGCCGTTCCAGAGTGTGGGCTCGTAATAACTCGCCTCCAAAAAGAAAGGTTCCAATCATTTTTAAGCATGACGAGGGTAATTGAATGGCTTACTTGGGGCAAAAGGCAGTATCATGGGGTTAGGACCAAAGTTAGTTATACCATAAGCTTGTACTATCACAAAGTGCTTTACAAATAAGTTTTGTAGCATAGAAGGGGAGCAGTACGCCATCTTCAAGTCTAAGCGCTAGATTGGATCGTGTTTAGCACGTGGCACTAACAGGGTCAGTACTAGCGGCCTATGAGCTTGATTCAACTTCATGTCTTGAATATGATTCTCTTGAATATGATTCTCTTGAATATGATAACTAGAGTCTAGAAATGGATAGCGAAAGATTGATATAGGGAGTGAAAATGTGCAAATTCCATTCAATCGTTATCACACCGGGCAAGTTCAGTAAATGTTTTTATTTTCTATCAAGCCAGACATGATCCTCATTATTCAGCAACCATCCACGCTATTAATCAATTACCACTGGATTGGACGCGCTATCGCCTGGAGTTGAAATAGAAGCAACTCGGGCCAAGTGTGTATTTGCACAGGAAGAAGTGAGTGCGTTCGCACGGGAACTTGTAGCTATTGCAGTCGCTGGCAGAAGGTAACATCTCGCAAACCATCCATCATCAGCGCAGACCTTTGAAATCAAATATATTAGCTCCATGTCTCATTTTGGAAGCTGACCAATACAGAGAACTTACCGCGATATTGCTGGGAAATGGATTATGAATTGTTGACATCAGCGCGATAAATAACGACTCGATGTATCTGCGACGTAAATTAATATCTGATGGATACACCGAGAAACGGTGGCTGTCGCGAAACCACACCACGTCGGTTCGCGCATTGGGAGGGGGCCGTCTCGGCAAATCGGCAGCCGTGAATTTCAGAAGGTATCGACCATGTTGTCCATAGTAGATGTGGTGGGCCATGCATGCATAAAGGAAGCGCATAACATCGTCGATATAGGCCCCAATTTCGCCCTTGTTGGAATTGTCAAAGCTGGGAATTGTACTTGTGTCGCCGATAAAGAGAGTTTGATCCATGCCCTCGATTCCTTCTTCGGTAATGTCCACCATTCCGCCCCATGGAAGTCGTATCTCGGTGGGAGGGGGCATAGTAGCAGTTTGAAGTGGTTTGAAATTAGTGACTGTCCACATGTTAGTCAATGAGCCGATTTTGCTGCAAAAAAATGTACTTTACGATCAATATCAGATGGAGATTGAAGGACCGAGATATTCAAGTCGCGCTACAATTGGCACAGAAGAATCAAGTAAAGGAATTGCCCGTTCTTTTGCAGCGACTTGAAGAGTGTCTATGCAGGCTGAATGTTGCTGTTAAAGTAGCTTCTCGTACTGTACATTACAACACTTCCTGACGCAGTTAACACCACTACATTGCCAAGACGTTGAAACCTGGAGAGGTTAAACATGAGCATAAAGATGCAGCATGATAGATTTCTTTCTGGTGCGTGTTGCTAACAAAAACCGCGAGATGGGCTCAAACACTTGGGGACTGAAGAAGACGCTACAATCTGATTGGCTGTAGCTGATTCTCCGATATTTGGTACGGCGCTAGTCTTCTTTAGTCGCTTTGAGATCTGAGCTGCATGAGTTGAGCTAGCACGGCTGAAAAGAGACGTCTTCATGTTAACAATCCGAAGCTTAATAATCCCCCAGCTTCAGTATAGCAGCCAATCAATTCTCTGGTACCTACCGCCGCACAAAACTTGCGTATCTATTACAAACACCTGGGGTGATCGTGTCCTTGACCGATGAGTACCTTTGATGCCTTGCCATTTTCATCAACTTACAAGCCCTTGATATACACCACGATAAGAGGTTTCCTACCTGTTAGCAACAAAAGAAAACACGACCCTTGGCTTACCACTTTCTAATGTCGCCGTCTTCCTCTGACAGCAGAGCATCATGTCCTTTAATCACGGCCGACTTGATACGAAAATTCCTATCGCTCAAGGTGCTTCCCACAGCCCATCGAGCTCAAATGCACGAGTTGCTGGACCAAATCTCTACCGATACAAACACGCGCCCTTTGGCTTCTGTTGACGTCTTGATCCTCAGCCTTACTGAATTCAGCGCCTCTCCGCCAATCGCCGTCCATCTCCTTACGATTAGTGACGATCCGCCACGTCAAGCCATCTGTCACATAACAAACCCATTCACCCGGATTCAACTCCCATATTGCCATACCGCTGACGGCGGAAAGTATGAAATATACAGTACAACAAATTTGAGAATAGTTCCCACTCAGACAATAATCCCCAAAACAATCGCTCGGCGCCTCTACTCGTCTTGCATTCGACTCTCTCGCCGTGAGCCACAGGATCCAGGCTGTACTCTTGTTAGTACAAATCATCAAGACCACCACGCGCTCGTCAAGGCCATTGATGAGGCTATCCAACTTGCGAAAGTTATTCAGGGCGTAACACTCGATAGTACGCTGGGTATTGAACCGCTTTAGAAGAGACTGATAAACGAGCGCTATAGCAGAACTACAACGAATGCTGCAGATATCATAAAGAAGAGAACCCTACATATCAAGTAAATAGACAAAGGCGTTAGGAACGTGGGATTGCATATGTGTAGAACTAAATTCAAATGCTAGCAGAATCTAGAAAGCAGACTCTTCTTTGCAACTTGCTCAACTCGAACATGATGGGATAAAGGGAGCATAATGCACACATGATACAAGAGGATGTAATTGTTTCGTAACCCAAACTCCATTGCCCGCCAAAGGTCTACTGGCAGAGGTAGCTAATTTCCTCGGACGACATTGCTACATGCCATTGTTGGCGCAAGCAATCTTGCGGATCGAGCCCAAAGCTAGACAATAACTGACACTGAATCCTGATCTGCTGGCGGATCTCTATCAATCTGTCTTGGAGGTAGGCCGCAATGTTCTCAGGTAGGAGGTCGGGATTGAGGGATCTAAGTTTCCGCCATTCTCTCACGTTCGTAAAGAGATTGCCAATCCAAGATTGAATATGTTCTTCAATGGACACTGGCATTTTAGACTACGCAGGCGTACTATAAGCTTGGAGCAAGGACAAGCAGCAAGTGCTACTTACTGATGATGTTGATGAATGTAGACGTAATGACTTGGCTGATTGTGGTAGCAGATGAATATTCAATAAAGGGAGAGGTTTTCTGAGCACTGGGTAAGCCGTAAGGTTGTCAAGAGACCACAGGTTAACAAAGAACAAACGATTTAACTGATTCCAAACTGAAAGTATGAGAATCTTTATAGTCCAGATATTTGCAGTTACTGCTAGTCTTGCTCAATCATCAGGTCCGCCTACTGGGACTAGCTCTTGTTGCGATATGCATGGTTGTCTTTCATGACGATCTTGGTTTTTTCTAGACATGAACAAAGCAACAAACACGCAAGAGATATTCTAGCAAGACATGCTCATTGCCAAGCATTTTCCAAGACATTAACCACAATCCCATGTTTAGCTACAACGGATCTCACATTATATAAACATTCTCGCCTTTTCACAGGAACAAAAGATCAACTCAACTCAGATCTCAGAGACCTTTACTCCGTACCAAGTTTAGACATGATTTCCAAGCGCAAAGCTTCCATCGCCAAAGCCAATGGTTCTAAAAAGACCAAAATCCGCAAACACAGCAAAGCATCCAGTAGCAAGCCCATCGTTCCTCAAAATGATACAAATCTTGGTGCCTCTAGCTCAAATCCGAATCCGCCTTTACAGCCCTCCTGTCCTACATCTAATCCAGCCGAGGCAACCATTCTTCAAGATAGCCCAGAGCTTAGTGCCTCTAGCTCAAAAGCTAGCCCAACTTCCCAGACTTGCTCCCCTATATCCGATCCAGTTGGGACCTGTCAGAACTTGCACAATGTACTCCGAGAGTTTCTGCAAGACCCAAGTGTAAGTCTCCAAGCATTCGCTGCTACTCTTACTCACCTCTCAAAGTCCATTGCCACGTTTCTGAAATACGACTTACCGGAACTGAATCCCGTCGAGGCCAGCAGCTGGGAGTCGCTCAAGAAGCATGTTGACAGGTTTATCCCCAGCAAACGCAGCCCGGACAATGCATCGCGCGCAGTCACTGCACCAGGATCAGCCACCGCAAGCCGCAAACGTACCTCCACTGCCGCCAAAGCTTCTTCTCCCAACTCCAAGCCCGAGGAACAAGCGAAACTGAATCCCGGAGATATCCTCTGGCATAGGCTATTCAATGTGCATCAAGTGCACCTGCCTACTTGTCTTTTAGTCCTACTCGACAACGCACAACCAACGATTGATCTAGTGTTCGACTCTAGCGCGCTTGGTAGAAGTGGAGTTCGACTTCTTGGCTCGACGGCAAATGAGACGGATTTCCTCCGCCAAAGATACGACTTTTCCGTGTCTTCCCAGCAACAAGAAGAAATGTCCCGCCTACGTCGACTATTGATGTGCTACTGGTACTTTGAAAGAACCAAAAAGTACACAAACTACGACCCAAGCAAACGACTTAGTCCACTCAACAATCTTGTCGCACTTCGTATAAGCGGCTTCAAGGATGACGAGACTGTGGATCAGGAGAGTATTTGTAACAATATCCGTGTCTGGCGCAAGGCTGGTCATCGCCTCGAGCTCTTCCTCAACACCCTCCCTCCCGGTTCCCTTTTTGTCCTATTTCCATTCTTAACAATGGAATTGTTGGTGCAAAAGGCCTCGCAAGTTTCCTCCCTACGTAGCCTCGCCCTTGACAAGCTCGCCGGACATGTAGGCCTTCAGGAAGTAATCAATCAGCACGGCCTGGATACACTTGAAAGCGAGTGCTTTCTACGACTGAACGGACCTCCTCCTACAGCAGATGAGCTGGCGACAGATGAGCTGGCGACAGATGAGCCGGTGATTGACAATTCCATCATCATGACAGGAGATGAGCCCTTGGCTCTCAACGTCCAAGTAGACGACGATGCCAAAATGAAGAGTGCCGGTGACGAAGTGGGAGACGGTGACAAAGAGCGCGGCGATAGCTATCAGGATCTATTCCAACAATTGGCCATTAGTAGTGCTAACGACGATGGGAATGCACAAGTAGGAATGGAGTAGAAAGGAATTCGTGAGTCCAAGTTGATGATCAATGATGGGGATAATATGTACAATTTAAACATAGCTTAGCTACAACAGTTTTATACTAGAACGACTAATTAGATCAAGATATTACTACCTTTACCATGCTTAAAATGTTTACATGTCACGATAGGAGCTCCAAGGCCAGGGTACCCCTAGCACGTGATTTGGGTGATCTGATGTCACGTCAATGGCTCTGACATCCGAGGACGCCTGACATGGTAGTACTGGGTTGGACAGGTCCTATTATACCATATCATTGAATGACAGGTTTAAGAGGCAATGCAACGACAGACCACTTATTATCTTGAGCTCGCTGTGACAAGACGGAGCAAACCCTTAAAGGGGTAAGAGGGGCTTGCCAACAACAATGAGCCCGAGGAGTACTCTACGGTACTAGTGTTGTACTTGGGTTGCGCGTTAGATTAAAATGGTAACTCCTTAGACGACGAGGGTGTTCAAGTAAAAAAATATCCTATAATGTTGCGTTCTTTAAGAATACTGCTTGAGTTGGTGTTGGTTGCAGATGTTTTGACGCACTCAACCTCTTGCTGCTAGGATCCCAGCACGCCCGGTCGCCAAGCCGTTTCTGTCTCATCATCTTCAAGCCCATTCTCGACTCGCTAAACCCCCAAAAAACTCTAACACGACATATCGCGAATACAGGACACTCCTATCTCTCATCCCTCCAATCGAAAACTTTCCCCTTCGTCTTTCAACCTCCATTCCGCATGTCGGCTCACACAATCACACTATGAGCGATGACATCGCTCCAGGGGCGTTGTTGCAGATTCAACAACAGCAGCCCTCCAAGGACGAGCTCATAAACCTTGCGCGGAACGCGATCGAATCATCGAGGGAAATAATACGGCATACTGGCGATGGTGGTCTCAATGGTGAACCGCTGCCTCAGCAGCAGCCGGGGACGACAGTTGATTTATGCCACAAGCGTATTATAACGTTGCCGGATGAAGTAATTGAAATAATTCGAGGGGAGATTGAGCGGTAAGCTTGAACAACATGGGCACGAAGAGCAAGACCAACAAGAGCTGACTTTTTCCTAGACTGGCAATCTCGCATAATAATATAAGCGCATTTCCTTCTCGACTAGAAGAATGCAAGAGGTTGAGATATCTCAATGGACGACACAATAGGCTCAGGGAAATGCCTAAACCGGTATGTCTGGTCATATCCTCAAGATAGGACAATAGCTAATGAGGCATAGGTGTTACAACTCCAATCGCTGGAAATTCTAGACCTAAGTCGCAATAAGATTCGCTTCATACCCGACGAAATCAGGAGCATGACATCGCTCAAAGTCCTCGCCTTGCAACGAAATCGTATCGATCGTCTACCACTTTGTCTGGGAGAAATGTCTGCGCTAAGAATATTGAAAGTCAATGAGAATCCATTGATATTTCCACCAGTGGAACTTTGCGCGCTGGAAGATGAACAAAGTGGAGTATTAGGCATGGCAGACAGGAATAAGATGGAATTGGCTGTCACGCAGCGCATCAAGAAATACTTGCAACAACATTCAGGGTCCAGTGCACGAGGCCGATCGAACGTGGCGAATATCGACTCCGATGGGGAGCTGAGTGAAGGAACCGCCGAAACACCTCGACCCTTCCGCCCAATTGGCACGCGATTTCCAGTGCGACCTAGCATTAGTGGGCTCGATTCTATGCTAATGCCATCGGTTCCTTCCCTTTCAACCTCACCAGAACCCCCGCCCATTCCAACTCGATCTCACGAACGGATACGATCAAATCAAACAGTCCAACTTCGCGGCAAAGCGTCGCTGCTGTCACCTCCTGACCCTTCAATGCCTCTCTCTGCTCAAAGTTCTTTCCACGAATTTGGTAGCGACATCACAGCTAGGAAAAAGCGCCATGGAATTATCACTCCTAGAGGACCGGAAGGAATGGCGCAACAAATGGCTCTCAGTCCATCAGCTTTGCAGGAGGCTTTCAGTAATATTGGATCTCGCCCTGCTTCGCGGGCCGGCTCGGCCGTTTCAAGTTCATCATTTACTAATGAAAAGATGATCGATACAACGAGAGTTGTTTACCATGCTGCACTGGATTTGTACAGGCGGATGAATTCGATAAGCAGGTTACCCGAAGTGCAGAATCAGCCTACACTGAAAGCGCAAGTGGAATTCGAACTGAAAGCTGCAAACACTCACACCAACGCTCTCACAAACGCTCTAGGACGCTCGCCGAAAGAATCGAATCAAGGAGTGCCTCAACGCTACTTGATACGGCCGATGATCGATGTTTTGTCCTCAATGGCTTCACTTTCTCGTCTTTTGAGCCAGACAGCCTCTATTTACTGCCGGAGTTGCACCCAGGATTCATTTCGCTACACATTTTGGAATTCTCAGCGAGATACCTGGGAGATCTATGTGGCAAACTTTGGCATGTCCGACGCCATCAAGTCGGTAAATCACTCAAGACAGACCTCAACATCTTCGCAGTATCTGCAACCATTTCAGCCGGAGACTGCTAGGCTGCGTCCATCGCCTCTAAGTTACCAAAGTCGCCCTCCCGGTCGCAACGGCTATACTACTTCTCCTACTGGCTCAGCGTACTCTGGAGTCACCTTACCTGCGAATATGAGTAATGTTTTTTCTCCAACAACTTCTGTTAATACAGTCACATTCTCGCAGGACCCTTCATTTTCCCTCCGCGAGGAAGACTTGAGACAAGAAGTGCAAAATGACGGGCTATGGGAAGAAGTCTGTCGCCTCTTACATATATTGTGTGACACTGCTCTGGAAAACCTTCCTAAAGTACTGGCACATTATCGATCGGAACGACAGAAACTTCTACGGCAATACGATGCGGATAATGACTTTGTGAAATCACTTGGCTCATTATCAAACCGATGTGCTGGACTGATTGAATTGACGAATGCGCTGGCGAGAAGGATGGAAGCACTGATACCCAACGATAGAGTCGTACGCCATTCATTGGAATTCTGGTCATACCCTAGAATTGTATTTCTGGTAAGTTTATCCACTTAACCATTCTTGAAATAAAACTAATTGATATAGGAATGGCAATGGATTGGTGAGCGTAGTAGACAACTTCCAGTATTATACAACGGCGAGATCAAACCTGTGATGAAGCCTATCCACCATATCGTAAAAGCAGCTTCGACGCTAGTACAAGGATCGCCATGGAGGGTGTATCTGGAGAAGTCAAATTATATGAACGGCTCGGAAGGACTCCAGGGACGACCGATTCCAGGTGCATTAACGATTCAAGCGCACTCGAGTAATTTTGGATCAGTACCATCCACGCCGTTAAGCGCAGCTCTGGGGCCCGCTGCTGCTGCGGCAGTGCCCTCTAAAAACGGAATGGGACGTCAAGGAATCAACTTTTTTGATCGGGAGAACCGATATGCGACAGCCTCCACGCAGCGACAGCCTGACTCGCTCTACGGCAAGCGCGGAATGTAGGGGACAAGAAGGATACTTCCAAATAGGACAATGTGGACAAGATGGAGAGCAATCTCTTGCAATATCCATGGAATGTAAATAAATATAGCGCCATAGTAAAGGTGCGAGAATACAGACGTCGCAGTCAGACCAAAAGATATTTCGATTGCGTAGGATGTGATTGGTTTGGCGGCCCTGCAAGGCTGAACGGGTCAACCTCGGATGCCAAATTCCTCCACCAAAAAGTATCCATGCGACATCGGAAACTTTTGCATCGTGAGTTTCAGACCCACGAAAAGCGACGGGCAACAATTTGCAGTCATGAGAGGTCAATTGCTGCGGCCTTCACTGGCCAGCAGTCCATGCTACCGAGTAAGTTTGCTCAATGGGTACCAATCTCTTTATTGACGTGATTCAAGGCCGCGTTGCTTCGAAGCTGTCGACGAAATTTCGCAACCACCCAAGATGCTCCCAATGTAGCCTCTCGAACACCCCCTTATACGAAGCTCCTCAAAAACCTCGCCACAGTCCGCTCCGTCCTTGCTCCTACCCGCGCCCTTACTCTGGCTGAGAAGATCCTCTACTCCCATCTTGACTCGCCCGCCGAATCCCTCCTTACAAACACCGACAATGGCAAGTCCATTCGTGGTGCCGCAAATCTTAAGCTCAAGCCTGATCGGGTGGCCATGCAGGACGCGTCTGCTCAAATGGCCATTCTTCAGTTCATGTCTTGTGGACTGCCCTCTACAGCTGTGCCAGCGAGCATTCACTGCGATCACATGATTGTAGGCGAAAAGGGCGCGGATGTGGATCTACCAGCCAGTATTGCGGGTAATAAAGAGGTATTTGACTTTTTGGAGAGTGCTTCGCGGCGCTATGGTATCGAGTTTTGGCCGCCTGGTGCGGGCATCATTCATCAGAGCGTACTGGAGAATTACTCAGCGCCTGGATTAATGATGTTGGGCACGGATAGTCATACGCCGAATGCTGGTGGATTGGGCGCTATTGCGATTGGTGTGGGTGGTGCAGATGCTGTGGACGCGTTGGTTGATGCACCGTGGGAGTTGAAAGCACCTAAGATTTTGGGAGTGGAGCTGGTGGGTGAGCTGTCAGGCTGGGCCTCACCGAAGGATGTTATTCTGGCTCTGGCTGGCCAATTGACTGTAAGAGGAGGTACCGGATTTCTTATTGAATACTTTGGATCGGGCGTGGATACGTTGAGTTGCACGGGTATGGCGACCATTTGCAACATGGGTGCTGAAGTGGGAGCAACGACGTCGATATTCCCATTCTCATCTGGCCATATTCCATATTTACAGGCAACACATCGTGGCTCAATTGCAACGAAGGCAGCGGAGTTGTCTGGAATGCCGGAGAAGCAGAACCTACTCCGACCTGATTCAGGAGCAGAGTATGATCAAGTTGTTACGATTGATATGTCAACGCTGGAGCCTCACATTAATGGACCGTTTACCCCCGATTTCAGCACACCTATCTCCAGATTTTCGGAGGTTGTTAAGGAGAAGGAATGGCCCGAAACGTTTTCTTCGGCTTTAATTGGCAGCTGTACAAACAGTTCGTACGCTGACATGACAAGAGCTGAGGATCTCGTCAAACAAGCGTCGGCCGCAGGGTTAAAGCCAAAGGCGGACTTTTTCATTACACCTGGAAGTGAACAGATCCGAGCTACTCTGGAACGAGACTCGACGCTGTCAACTTTTGAATCCGCCGGCGGCGTCGTGCTCGCAAATGCATGCGGACCATGCATCGGACAATGGAAACGGACCGATGGAGTCGAAAAGGGTACATCTAATGCCATATTCACCAGCTACAACCGCAACTTTCCCGCCCGCAACGATGGCAATCGCGAAACCATGAACTTCCTCGCTTCCCCCGAACTCGTCACCGCCCTTAGCTATGCTGGCTCCACAACGTTCAATCCACTCACCGACTCCATTTCCACCCCATCCGGCGAGTCCTTCAAATTCACTCCTCCCAAAGGCCAAGATCTACCCTCTGCCGGCTTTGCCACTGGCAATCCAGACTTTCTACCCTCAGCTCCCACACCCACACCCTCCGTAGAAGTGAAAGTCAGCCCCACTAGCGACCGTCTCGCCCTCCTCGACCCTTTCGCACCCTTCCCCGAGTCTGATCTTTCCGGCCTCAAAGTGCTATACAAAGTCAAAGGCCAATGTACCACCGACACCATCAGTGCCGCCGGCCCATGGCTCAAATATAAAGGCCATCTCCCCAACATCAGCGAAAACACGCTCATTGGCGCTGTCAATGCCGCCACTGGCGAAACTAACGTCGCTTATGACAATGATGGCTCATCCTCATCCATTCCCGCCTTAGCCAAGCGCTGGAAGGAAGCTGGACAAGACTGGCTCGTGGTCGCCGAGCATAACTACGGCGAAGGATCCGCGCGTGAACACGCTGCGCTACAACCGCGATATCTAGGTGGGCGGGTGATATTGGCAAAGAGTTTTGCAAGAATCCACGAGACGAATTTGAAGAAGCAGGGTGTTGTGCCACTGACCTTTGTTAACGAGGCGGACTATGATAAGATGTTGGCATGTGATGATGTCGATACACAAGGACTGTATGATACCCTACGAAATGGTGGAAAGGGCGAGGTGGAATTGGTTGTTAGACGTGACGGCAAGGAGATTGCGAGGGTCAAGACGAAGCATACGTTAAGTAAGGACCAGGCAGGCTTCGTGCTGGCTGGAAGTGCGTTGAATGTGTTGGCTCGCAAGGCGAGTGAGGACCGGGAGGCCGTTACAAGGCAGAATGAGTTGAGCGACTAGAGTGAACCTACTGGAGCGGATCTTTGCTGGCTTGTTTGTCATGGCTGTATATAGGACGGTAAGAATAAAAGGAAATTTGTTCTATTTTATGCTTCGCTACTATGCTAGCACCGTTCTTTTGAGATTTGTAGAGTAGTGCCATTCATTCATCAGGGTATCCATCCATCCATCTCGCTAGTTAATCTCAATCCTACAGCTCGTATCCATATCCACATAAGCTGTCTTCCCGTGCCGCGCTTTTTACGTTCCAATCACCATTTTTTAGCCCCAGATTTACTGTACATGTCTCTTCGTCCTCATCCTCATTCTTCATCATATGCCCCACGGTGTCTCCTAATCCCCTTGAACAATACGCTCAAGCTATCGTCGAAGCCCCACCACTCTCAATAGCCTCAATCTCCGCCGCCGTCCACTCCAGCTTCGCATACCGATTCGGCAGCTCACTACGATCAAAGTACGCGCCCTGCGGTGCCGCGATTGGTCCTAGTGATGCTCCGCTTTTGGAGGCAATGGTTCCTGAGCCGAGGGTTGTGTTTAGGGGGCCGTGTTGTTGGGCTGCTTGGCGGTAGGTTGCGAAGGTGTTGGGGAGGGTATTTGAGGGGGCGGCAGGGTGGGCTACGGGGGAGTGGTCGATTTCTGGAAGAAGTTTGTTAGCTGGGTGGTTGGGGAAGAGTTGGTGGTGTATGTACGGGAGTGAGTGGTGTATGGGGAGTGGGAGAGTTGGTGGTGAGGGAGGAACTTACTGGTTGGTGTGGTACGCTTGCCGAGAAAGCGGATGAGGGGTTGGCGCTGTTGCTGGAGGAGTTTGGCTGTGGGGAGCATTGTGAGGGTTGGGAGCTTGAAGACTCGATGTGTTTGTGGGATTGGGTTGCGGGTTGTCTTGTAGGTATTGATGTATTGCGGGTCGGATGAGTGGAAGGTTGCGGGATTGTTTCGTTGCTTGTTTTAGAAGAGATTGTTGGTTTTGGTGGTGATTGAAGAGGTGCTGAGGCTGTAAGAGGTGAAGATTGGTAGTGTGAGGAGTGAAGAGGAAATGTAGATGGATCAATAGTAATTCTTGGGGAGAAATGGGAGAAATGGGAGAGATATAAAAAGAGTTTATGGGAGCTTTTCAAAGAACAAGGATTGGTGGTTGGAGGTCAAGGAAGGTGTCGGGATGGTTCGGTGCAGGAAAAGTCCAAGCTTCTGCTAATTCAATGTCCGAAATCACATTTGCATCATGCAATTCTCATGCTGTCCTTCTCTCTCTCCTCATAATATATCAAATGAGGCTTGTATTTGTCTCGGACTTGAACCTGTATTGCTGAGAGGCTTGCACACCGTCTATTCTCTGTTCAGCGCGTCAGATCCACCTTAGGCTGAGTATTCCCCGAAGTGAATTCCACACGTCGAATATTCTCCCTGAGTCAACATTCACTTGTTTACTCAACCAAGGATTTAACAGTATCCCCACGAAACACTTTTTCAGCGAAGATCCAGAACATCTCCTGACCTGCAAACCCCAGGCCCGCAATTAACAACACATGAAAATCAAGCGCCAAACGTGAAGACGTGCATATCATTCCTCGCGCATCAACTCCATTTTCGCTGCTCAGCATTGGTCCCTGCGTCGTCTTTCTCCGACTTCTCCCGGTGCCGTCCGACGACTTCTTACCTCTCTTTCTGCAAACAAGCGACCAGGCTCCAGCACGCCAAAGAGCCCCAGATTCTGTCATTTTCCCCAGACTGCGCTACCAGGGTTCCATCCCACTAATATCTTCCCCTTCACGCTCGGCAACCTTTCTGTCTGCGGATCTCGGCGACCGCCCATATCACATCTCGTCTAGTGCCCTACCGAACAACCTTGGATTTCTAAGAGAGCGTCTGAGCAGTTGCCCATTTGGGCCACGTACCTATGCATACGTACTTGCCCGTTGAAAACCTCACTATATCTCCCAAGTGAAGAACCTAGGGTGTACAACACTTCAACCGAGGAGGTTTGAATTTACAGTTTGTCAGCTTCTCACGTTCAGATACACGCGATTTTTGTCATGCATGAGCTCATTCTATACGGCCAAGTGCCGACCAAACGCTATGAGCAAATCCTCAATATACTGGCTGGCATGACAGGCTCACAACCCCAGCGACGCATTGAGCGACACGTGATATACCGTCCTATACGCAATCCTCCAAAGGAAGATAGCAAGAGTTTGAAAGATCAGAGTATTGCGACTAAGAGTCAGAAATTCGACCCGAAAGCAAAGGAGCTATATTACGTGAGACTGGTCAAAAATCTGAAACAAAGCGACTTTGGGACTTCCTCAGAGCCTCTTACGAATGATGACTGGCGATTGGTATTTTGGGATATAATGGATCCAGCTATCAAAGAGGTAATGATGCGGGCGGCGATGGAAACAGAGCTTGAGACAGATGATGTTGAAGCGTATATGACCAATCTGCAGTACAAGTGAGTATTCTTTCTCCACAAAAGCAGCATAATACTAATTGTACTAGACAACACAACCACCTTATCTTCGATGGACAACAATATGTTTATGGCAACATTGTCTTGCATCTCCACACCTTGCGTCACTTTCTAGATCCCCAGCCTACTGAGCCAACTTCACCGCTTCCAAAACTCGGGGACATTCCACCAGTGGATCCAAATTCATACTTACTCCAAGCAACTGTTCGAGTCACTGACGGAACCAATACTGATCAAGTGAAACAAGGCATAGCCGAATTGCAAGTGTTACAACAGAGACTGGAAAATATCATTGACCTCTACGCTCCTGGACGGTTTGACATGCCTAGTAGAATTTGGCCGGCCATTGGACCAGCAAAGGCTCTTGAGAGAGCGGCGATGGCTTCCAAATAGGATCCTCTTGTATACGCATTTAATTGCAAGCAACGCAATTTATTCACATTCACCACATTCCCACACTCAGCCAATTGTCCCAGAATTGGGTGCCTATTTCAAGCCATTGAAATCCAAAAGGAAGGGATGTTTAGTCTCGAAATACAATTGGTTCGATGGTCCCCAACAGGGAGAGTCCGTGCATGCGACGGGCTAAAAACGCGAGCAATGCGAATTGGGAATGCGATGCAACCAATCACCACTGTCAGCCTTGTTTTCAGCCTCATATTCCCTGCTCTTGGCTGACCAGGCAGATACAATTGTCCCAAGAATCGCAACTACAAATACAAGTCCAGATCTGAAGCTTGAAGTTTAGATTCAGTACAACAGTTCAAACAGTCATCTTCAATCATGCCTGTCAACAAAGTTCTCATTCTTGGTGGCGGTATTGCTGGTATTGCTTTGGCTATTGCTCTCACCAAATCCAATATACCAGTTGAAATATTCGAGATTCGCGATGAACGTGAGTAGCTCTTCTTTAATCCATCATATCCGGATTTTCTTCCTATTCAGTTTGTGTATTTCTTAACTTGTAACGACTGTGCTATTACAATCACAGACTTGTGACAATACTGACAGTTGAAATAGCTTCAAACATTGGCGGCGCCGTCAATTTGACCCCCAATGCCATGCGCTATCTCGAATATCTCGGAGTATCCTCAAGTCTCATGGACACCTG
This sequence comes from Microthyrium microscopicum, assembly GCA_010405405.1. Lineage (NCBI taxonomy): Eukaryota > Fungi > Ascomycota > Dothideomycetes > Microthyriales > Microthyriaceae > Microthyrium > Microthyrium microscopicum. The sequence goes on from MU004231.1 coordinate 981,663, forward strand.
CGAATGTCCCGCCATTGAAATCTTCTCCCTCAGAACTGGCGCCAAACTCGCCGCTCTCTCCTTCGACGACGTCAACGCTTACAAATTCCGTGCCCGCCGTGTCATCCGCTCTGCACTAATCCACGCTTTGATACAAACACTTGGCGATCTCAACGTCTCGATCCAGTACAACAAGCGAGCCACATCCATTTCTGAAACCTCGGATTCCGTAACCCTTCAGTTCGCAGACGGTACATCCGCCACGGGCTCCCTACTTGTAGGCGCAGACGGCGTCCATTCCTTCGTCCGCTCACATATCGACCCCTCCCGTACCGTTACTTACACCGGCGTCGCCAGCGCCTACGCCTTCCTACCCGCATCTTCTATTTCCGCGCGCCTGCCCTTTGTTGCAACAGCACTATACTCTGGCCGCGCAGGCAGTGTACTCCTCAGCTACACCGATGCCGCACGCACCCAGCTCTATGCCGGCCTCGTAATGGAAGTTCCTGCACCAGACTCCGATCTCGGCCGTGAAGGCTGGCGCGCCCACAACAAAGACCGTGAAGCCGTCCGCCGAGACTTGACCACTCGCTTCGCTAGCCCGGCAGTCCCACAAGTCAGCGAACTCATCGAGAAAGTTGACGAGTGGTGGTTGCGTCCTGTGTATAAGCTGCCGCCGAGTGGAGTCTGGTGGAAGGGTCAGAGTGTGTTAGTTGGTGATGCGGCGCATGCGATGCCACCGCAGGGTGAGAGTATTGGACTGGCGTTGGAGGATGTTGTGTTGCTGACTAGAGTTTTGGAGAAGCATGGAGGGACACAGAGCGCGGGCGAGATGTTTGAGGTGTATGATGAGAAGAGGAGAGAAAGGGTGGAGGCTGCATGGGAAGAAGCGAGTTGGCGCTGGGAAAGTGTCAAGGATAAAGGCGTTGTGGCGACGTGGGCGAGGGAGATTATGACGCCGTGGGTGCTGTGGTTTATGCAGGGGAAGAAGGCGAAGGAGATGATGTATGACGTTAGGGAGATTGAGATATAGGGGTGATGGTTTGCGGTGTTTGGATAGAGACTTTTGAGCGTTGTAGGTTGGCAATTTTATTCGAGTATCTACCCGGGTACTTCGGTACATTGTAGTTCTCCCACTGTACAGAGAGATTACTGCCCAGTCATACCGCCACTCACCGAGATATACTGCCCAGTAATCCATCGACTCTTCTCATTAACAATCAACAACACCGCATCAGCAATATCATCAGTGGTGCCAATCCTCTCAGCCGCCCGAATGAATCCCATGGCAAAATTCTTCGCTTCTTCGGCATGATCACCCTGAATATCTGTATGAACTGGCCCGGGAGCGATCGAGTTGACAGTGATGCCCTTACTTCTGCCAAACTGGAAAACACCCCATCAGCTCTACATTTGACATGGTGGGATGGTAAACTCACTTCTTGTGCCCAGACATAGGTCAAACTATCCAAAGCGGCCTTGCTAGCTCCATAGACTGGCGCAATCGGCATACCCATCTTGCTAGCGGCGGAAGAGATATTGATGATGCGGCCGCCTGGAGGCATATGTGGGATAACTGCTTGGGTCAACAAGATTGGGCCGAGGATGTTGACGTTAAGGATTTCGTCGGCGGCTTCTTTGGTTACGTCGAGAGAGGTGTGTACGTTGAGTACGCCAGCGTTGTTGACTGAATGAATCCCAGTTAGTGTGCGAATAAAATTGGATGGACTTGTTGACTTATGTGTCTCAGTGGGGTATCTCTTACCTAGAATATCGATATGATCGACGTTGAAAGCTTTCAGTGTCTCAGAAACAAGCCGCTTTGAATCTTCTTCAACGCCAACGCTGGCTTGGACGACTGTGGCTCGACCGCCTGCGTCTTGGATTCTTTTGCCTACAATGGCAGCTCGAGGGGCTGAAGAGTCAGACACATAGTTTAGTGTGACTGCGGCGCCGTTGCGTGCAAGGGCGTATGCGATGTATGCTCCAATGCCATTCTCACGGCCCGATCCAGTGACGATGGCGACTTTACCAGCTAGGGAGAGGGTATCGACTGTCATGATTGTGAGTGAAAATAGAAAGAATGCTAGAAACCGATTAATAGGCTTGCTTAGAGTTGTTGAGTGCGTGAAGTCAGAGAGAGTTGAATCGCCTTATTTATACCTCTCGACAATCGTCCGCCGAGTTAGGGGAAGTAGTGATTTGATATTGTATGTTAAGGTCAATATTCTTGACACTTACCATTTTGGGAAAATGTGAACGCTCAGTTCAGAATAGTCGTATGGAGAACTTTCATTCCTCCGGCTCGGATTCCAGTATGAATCATGCATAACTTCTAGAAGAGGCTCAAGATATCGAATGAAAGCCCTAGGCCCAATTAGGAAAATGATAGAGACGAAAGCAGTTAGATCAACTCGCTTGGCATGCGTTTTTGCTGATATGACGCAGCATTGCGGCATGAGAAGGATGCCAGCATTGGTAATTGCTAGAAGAGAAGTCCCATTGATCGTCATGATCATTCGGTTGGACTGATTTCTAGTACGTGCACAAGCTAGGGAGTGGAGATCAACTGCTTCAGCTAGAACGGCAATCTCTGAGCTTTTTGGAATGCGAGCTATATCTCATATTCTCCAGCTTAGTTGAGTTGAGAACCTATCACCTCTTCTCTAAGCATTTCTGCATCTTCATCCAGGATCTCATTGATCCATATGATATCTTTAACCACATCAAGCAGATCGTCCCACTTGATCAAACCCATCTCTCTCATGGTGGCAGATATCTCACTGACGTACCATAATCGACCATTCTTCTCTGCTAATGCTCCTATCATGAGCACCCACAGATGAAGGTCCATGAATGAGGACCAGTCTACCGCAACCTGGGTAAGAAATTGCGAAAGTCGAAGTTTGCATTCGGGGACGCCACTTGGTACCACTCCGTGATGTTTTTTGATCATGGCAATGAACAATATAGAAGTTAGCCGAAGCGCTTCGCGGATTGCTGATCCGGGATAATTTGAATATGCCACTGCCGGTTGTATATCCCGGGACATACAAAGAAACCCATGCGCCACAGAATGGAGACGAATGCATATGAATGTCCCGTCCTGCGAGAGGTTGTTGCTGGTTGCCGAGCTGTTCGCATGTCGAGCCAAACTTGCTAACGAAAACAGATTGTCGCGAATATCAACCAATTCTGGATATTGAGTTTCCCATTTCTGAACAAATGTCAAAATCCTAGGTGAGTGGTGTAATTCCGGTTCGATACTGGAAATCTGCGGCAGTTCAAAGCGAGGAACAGTGTCCAGGATAAGAGAACCGGCAACATCGACCCTAGCTTTTGTCAGTGAAGCCTAAGGATTGAGATTGCGGTATGGCAATACCACAAAATAGTTGTCTGCAAGATATGCAAGCCGAGGAACGATTGCAGACCCCCACGGACTTTGATTATCTTTTGCAGTCCGCTCATGTGAAGCTTCCACCTATCCCAGTTCCCGATGTTCGTCTGGTGTTGCGTGAGTTGAAAATTTGGAAGACGTTCAATCGCTGACAGAAGCTCACATCAAAACAAGCGAATCCGAGTATTGTACCGACCACGCCATCACTTGCGCTCTCCTTAGGGTCCTGCCATGAATAAGTTCAATGACACCAGAAACAAGGCTTGTGCAGCAGTCGTTGATGCAGAATACTAACCTGAAGCCGTTGGTTTATTTCCTGTAGAGATGCAGTGTAATACGTCAGGCATTCGGTTGAATCCTCTATCTTGTAATTGAATCTACGGGAAATCGCGAGAGCAGCTGTCGCGAGAGTGAGGTTTAAAGCACTACTATCTGACATTCCAATTGTAGTCCATATTTGCAACGTAGGTCTCGCTCGTGGCTCAATAGTATGCCATACTGCTACTGATTAGTTGCGGGAACAATATTAGCCCACCAGAACCAAGCGTACAATAATCAATCAGCTGGATTGTCCTAGAGTTTGGTTTGACTGGATAGGGTGCTAATGGACTGAATCCCCGACCAGTTCCAAGAGGCCTCAGATAGTCTAGAGAGTCAAAGTTGCTGTCTGAGCATTGCATGTATTCAATTTCTTCTATTAACAGGGGTTCTTTGTCGAGTCTCTGGGCATCTTTCCGAGCTGTTCCCTGCTGTTGCTTTGACTTCAAGTGCAGAGGTGTATCTTCTCTTGAGACCAGGACATCCACTGGAGGATCACATTGCGATCGTTTAGCCCGGTCTGCGCTTCTTTTCGCATGTCGCCGGACTTTAAATTGCTTGCTTGGGGTTTTGATCTCGCTCGGACTAGTGATTGTAATGAAGGAATACTTTGGTGACTTTTTGATTGGTATGTTGGCAACGAATGTGGGCGCAATGTTATTGAAATCTCTAAATGTTGACATTGTTCAATATACCTAGAAACATTTAGATCCTGACTGATAGAAGCATTGCCCAAATCAAGTTGTACTAAGAGGTATGAGCTGCTCAGAGCTATGGCCCGATTCAATTTGTAAGCCGGTGGAGGAGGACACTCAAAGGGGCACTTGGACGTTTGAAACTTGGACCCATCGACGAACTGTTGGCCGCAGATGCACCGCAGTCCTTAATGTCTGTAATCCAAACCCTCTTCAAGAATATGACCTCACACGCGATCCCTGAAATCCAGATTTGAAAATTGGGAGGAAGTAACAGGTAGTCTCCCGAGAATAGCGGCTAGCAAAGGCAAGATCACTCTGTGCTGCCATCAACTACGATGGCTGCCATGATACTTTTTAAACTGAAGGCCGCCTTGACTGCTGTGAATCGATGCGAGATATCACTGGGTGATTAGTATCGTCGATGGCTCCCGTAGCACTGGATAAATAGCGAAGCGGGTGGCAGCCATCGTATCAGGGGGCCAAAGCGTGGAAAATAAAGCTAATCTGAAATGGTGTTAGTTCATTCAATTCGTATGCGCTTGCACGCGGCGGGAGATCTTCCGGAGACCTACGACATGTTGACATCTTGGATTTCATCAACTTTCTCAACTTTTCCCAACGTTATGCAACCATTTCGCGTTCCATTTCCATAACTTCCGAGTTTCCCATCGCATCATATGGGTCCCATAAGCAACTTTAAACCCCATAAACAGCTCTAAATCCCATCGGTTTTCGTCCGCCATTGCATAACTCATCAAATCATACATCAACATACATCGACATACACATCCATCATGCCTGCCTCAAGGGGCGCCATACGCATGAACACCTGGAGCGGCCGAATTATACCGCTTATAGCAATCGCCGCCAACGCATACGTTTTATACGTAATAACAAAATCCATCGCAGTCGACTATCTACTGCAGCCAACCCTCAACTATATCCCAAAACGGCGGGCGATTGCCACCGTATTCATCGCACTACAATACATCCTCGCCATTCCCACCTTCTCATCATGGCTGCGCTACGCCATCGCCATCCTCACCAATCCTGGTTATACCCCACAAAACCAGAAACCACGACGCCGCGGCTCGTCGCGCACCCGGAGCTCGTCGCAAAGAAGAAGCAGGAGCGCCAGTCGAACGCGAGACGAGAAAAGAAAGTCTGATGGCAACATGAACATTGACAGACACGCTGTTCGCGAAGGAACGGATCCGACGCCACCCGGCTTGGAGCACTTTTATCGCAAGCAAGTTTTTACATGCTCAACGGACGGAGTACCATCTTTTTGTGAGAGATGCTGGGCTTGGAAGCAAGATCGAGTCCACCATTGCAAAGAACTCAACAGATGCGTCAGCCGGTTTGACCATTATTGTCCTTGGGTTGGTGGTATTGTTGGCGAAACGAGCCACAAATTCTTCATTCAATTCGCCTTTTACGCTTCGCTCTATTCAGGATTCATCTTCGCTTCTTGTTTATGGGCTGTAGTTCAGTCCAAAAAAGATTGCCACTCCTCGCCCGTATGTAATAGAGGGTGGCTGAATCCGCACTGGATTGTCGCCATTGCACTCGCAGGAATATTCGGCTTCATGGCATTTGGAATCACTCTTAAGTTTGGCCATTCCGTGCTCAAAAATCGCACCACAATTGAAGAGCTCGCTATGGGCCACCCAAATTACTGCGTGGCCATACGCATAAATCCATCCGAAATACCGCCAGTCTCTAGCGATGGAAAACCAAAGTTCTGGGTCGTCCCTTACCCATTTCGACCACAAACCTCAGGTCCAACGGACCAACATAGCAGGCGCAACGAGTTTTTATACGCAATCTTATACCCCAAGCCTGGAAGTCACATTTGGGATCTCGGATGGAACAGGAATTGGCGGGACCTAATGGGAAATCATGTTATAGATTGGTTCTTGCCAATCAAGCTGAGCCCGTGTTTGGATCACGGAAATTTGTTAAGCGATTACCCGTTAGGAAAGGATTTTGAGGAATTGGAGAAAACTTACCTACCGCATAGGTATAAAAACGGTATCAGAAGAATACCACTGGACGAGGGATGGGTGGAAATGACTGCATGAAATAATGATGATGACTGTATATATATTCTTAACCCGTAGATACCCCAATACCCCTAGATAAGTAACTTGAATAGAGCCCAAAGTGGCATTGAATCCTCACAATTGGGTATATTTACTACATGTTTAGTCTATTCTTTAGCACCGTGGACAAACAGTCGCTTTGAAAGATCTGTCTGAGCCTTTTCAGCAACGGCGGGCGGGCCAGTCTTGCCTCCAAAGACCAGCTGAGCTTTCAAGCTCCATTCGAGCGGCACATTCCAACGATCAGCTACCTTTGCATCCACGATAGGATTGTACTCAACGGTCTTTAGCCTCTAGTTCACATGCTGGGGACTGGAATGGAGAACATACATGTTGTAGGTTGGCACCAAATCCTTCAGCTTCAAGGCCAGTCCACAGAGCGAACTGGTGCATGGCAGAAGTATGTTCGCTCCATACGGGAAACTTGTCGGCATAGAGAGCGAATTGAGAAACCAATTTGTTGACAGGTTCAGGATCTTCGTAAAACAGAATCTGAGTCTCGCGTTAGCAAGCGGCACCATGGTATTCGAGAGGGGTACTGGAACTTACACTTCCATATGCTCCCTTGAAACCGGCGATTCTGCCTTTTGTGCTCTCAAACTTATCAGCAGGAGTGACACCTTCCAGAGCTTCGAGGACAATGTCCCAGAATTCATCGTGGTCTTTCCCAAGAAGAACAAGTAGACGGGCTGATTGTGAGTTGAAGGATGAAGGCACGTTAAGCACAGCCTCTTTTAGGATTTCCTGGATTCGAGTGTCGCTAACTGGAGCATCCTTGTTAAGGGCGTAGTAAGTGCGGCGATTGCGGACGGCATCAAGGAAAGAAAGTTTTTCAGCCATGGCGGGTTTTGATTGAGACAGAGAGGGTGATGTAGAGAAGAATGCTTTTCGCGAAGTCGACGTAAGGACTTTAGGTGATGAATGACGAAGTAGAGAAGAAAGTTGGAGTCGAAAGGCAGAGAATGACATCTTTATATCTTGTAGCTGATGGGCAGGAGCTATAGTCGAATAGGAGCTAGATAAAATGACGGCAGCCAGCGCGATAATGGCGATCGATAAATAAGAGGATATCAACGGTATCATCGGAAACATGCATAAGAGCTTGATCCTTGAAAACTGCGGTGATAGTGGTAGAAATTGCCATGCGACAATTGCTTCCTAATATTTTTCTTCTTCGAAAGTAAGAAGTATCGAATTGGAGTAGAGATTGTAACGCCGATCGATTGGTCAGCCTTGCATGAGCTTAATTACTAGCTTCCGGGACCCTGGATTGGGCACACGTGCGGCTCACGAAATGGACCCGATCCGGTGGATTTCCAACTCGTGTGTGCGGAACCTCTTCCGTGACCCCTCGACGCGTTCCGACGCGTCTTTCCCAATTTCATTTGACTTCCTTACCATTGCCAAAAACCACCATCATACAATAAGTCGTACAACGAACAAAGCAATTCGAGCTTTGAGCATGGCCACGGACACCGGAAACCCAAGTACCTCTAATGGAACCTCTGCGCGGCATGAAGAGTACCAATATCTTGACTTGATTCGTGAGATCTTGGATGAGGGCGAACTTCGACCTGATCGGTAAGTCACCGTACTGTATCTTCAGACTAAAGCGTTGCAAAAGATCTAATCAACCTTAGAACTGGTACAGGAACCTGCGCCATCTTCGCTCCTCGACCTCTTAAATTTCGCCTTAACCAGGACGGCACTCCCATTCTCCCTCTCCTCACAACCAAACGCGTCTTTCTTCGAGCCGTCATAGCCGAACTTCTCTGGTTCATTGAAGGCAACACATCATCACTTGCCCTCAGCGAAGCCGGCGTGAAGATATGGGACGGCAACGGCTCCCGTGAATTTCTTGACAATGCTGGTCTATCACATCGTGAGGTTGGCGATCTAGGTCCAGTGTACGGCTTTCAATGGCGGCACTTTGGCGCGAAATATGTCGACGCGAAAACAGACTATACTGGTCAAGGCGTTGATCAGCTTGCCGAAGTTATACACAAACTACGAACAAATCCTTATGATCGTAGGATTATCTTGTCGGCATGGAATCCAGCAGATCTGAAGATTATGGCGTTACCTCCGTGTCATATGTTCGCACAATTTTACGTTTCATATCCACGAGGTTCGACGTCAACGGCAGATGCCAGTGGAGTTACCAATGGAGACAAGCCAAAAGGACATCTGCATTGCCAGCTATACCAGAGATCCTGCGATATGGGTCTTGGTGTACCCTTCAACATCGCGAGCTATGCCTTATTGACACACATGATTGCCCACGTATGCGACTTGATACCTGGTAGCCTGACACACGTTATGGGTGATGCGCATATCTACGTGGATCACATTGATGCGCTCAAGATTCAGCTAGAGCGCGAGCCACGGGACTTTCCAAAGCTAGAGATAAATCGCGAATTGGGCGGCAGTATCGATGGCTGGAAGGCAGAAGAGTTTGTTATCAAGGGTTATGATCCGCATAAAACTATTCCGATGAAAATGTCTGTATAAGTATGTATCCTGACCAAACGAGATCTTAGCAAACCTTACATCTTCATCATAGATACTCTTTGCCAAAAATCTTCAAGCAAGCATTATTTCTTCATTATAGTGTCGTGTGGTGTGTGTAATATAGTTCGCGTCAACATTATGTTCTTCCTTATCACATCCCCGTCCTGTCCCTCTTCCGTAATCCGCATGTCACCTTAAGTCCTCCCATACTGTCCTTGGGCGCCTTGTGGCTGACCAGAGAATGGCTCATTTGGGCCAGCCTGATACTGAGGCGGAGCAGTTTGACAATAATCTAAGAACAACAGAATCGCAAACTCTAGCGCCACTGAGCATACCATTTCATAGCAGACAAATGATTCCTTGAAAAATTCAAATAGTCTCAAAAATATGATGCTATTTCTGACCAGTTGTAAGTTTTGGACTATGATATTTGTAACAATATCGATTTAAGAATTAGCCTCTGTAAAGAATTCTTGTCTCGTCTCCTACATCCACAGATTTTTCCGCATACGAGTAAGTGGCATCGACGAGTACGGCTTTCTCGTAAACATAGCATTGTCGTTCCCGTTTAGACCGTGGTTGCAGCTGGAGCAGCTCCGGTCTTCCCTTTCTTTGGATGTTCTTGTTTATGCTGCTTTCTCCGGCCTTTGCTTCCATTACCACCCGAAGGACTGGCAGCTGGAACTGGAGCTGGAGCAGAACTAGGAGCGTCACTGGCTTCCTGTCTCTTGACTAAACCCGAGCCACTTCCATTCGCCCAGTCTTGTTCACGAATGGCTGCATCAGATGTAGCTGTGTTTATAGGAAGTGCAAATGAGGGAGAGCTGTGAGTTGGTTTAGTTGAAATGCTTTTCAACCAAGCATATTAACTCACATGAGAGCTAGAACAGCCAGTGCTAGAATGTTGTTGAGATACATGGCTTGATGCATGAAATTATGATTTCTGATGAGTAGAGTATAATAAAAGCTTTGAGTTTAAAGAGATTGGTATCGTGAGAGGATGGATCCTTCCAAGATACATACCTGTCAAGAAATGATTTAGTATGGGATAAACATCTCTCTAGATTTTCCAAATTAGCCGTTCACGAAGCCCGTTTTTGACTGCACACAACGGGTAAATTCATCTATTTCTTTACCACGATGATCCTGTTCATTATTTTCTGACAGGTCAAAGTCGTAATATTAAGTTGAAATATACTTTATAACTGCAAACATCCATGCATGATAAACCTTTGATTGGATATAGTGATGTTTGGTCCCAAGCAGGGTGATACCGGTACTAGGTACTGATATGATCCACAGTCCCGTTCGAATAGCAGTTAAATAGCCTAAGGTTTGTAGATCTCAAACACCAGATCAGGTATTCATCATTTAGTACTAACAAGTAGTAGCCATAAATAGTTTCAGGTTAGTAGAACATACGCCACAAAGGTACAATCGAACGCAGACCCTGTTTATCGATTCAAACACCCTGCCAAGGTACGTCGAATAAATCTAACCAACTAAATAATCAAGATTATTCGGACCAATATCTTCAGAACTATCTTCGCAGTCCAAACTGGAGTGTTTACCTGAAGATCTGGGCGATCTGGGATGGCGATTGGTCAGAAAACTGGAGATATGCGAGCAGCGCTTCAAGCAACGCCTGATGACGACACGATCACAGCCACAGCCAAGTTCCAACTTGGTTTGATTCCCTAGCAGAATGGTTCGTCATAATGAATTAATTCTGGGGTTAGATAGAGCGGGGAACTATGAAATACTTCTTATCGTGGCCTCAAAAAGATCTAAACATTACATTTGTTGCACAACACAACACAAGTTCACGTTCAGTATCTGGATCGACGCCACCAATTGAAGTCTACCAATCAATCATGTCTGCGGCAATCACCAATGCATCAATTCAATCAGATGCCAATACGAAGCGATCGAGATGGAAGTTCTTCCCAAAGGACCGCCGCAAGTCTACAGACGGGCCAGAGAGCATGGCTACGGACAGCAGACTTCATACAGCAGACTCCACGTACGATAGCAGTGGTTTTAATAGTCAAGCATCCGAAAACGAAAGTAGCGGAAACTCGAGTCTCAATGCGCAAACATCGCCCGGTGGAATGTCATCAGCAGGACACCCATCTCAAACTGCACAAACCCCTCAGAACCATGCTACTCCAGCAAAAGTCCCCGAGCCTGGGTTGCTGAACCCGAATCATGCTCTTGGTCATACACAGGTTAGAGCATCATCTAGCGAAGATGTCACCATGACAAGTCCAACGATACGCAAAGAAGTCCACCATGATGCTGCTTCCGGAACAGCAGTGACAACAGTCACTACGACAACTACGACAACCACAACTATTATCGGGCCTAATGGTACTACTGTTATTGAAGAACCAAGGCATGAACTCGGAGATGGCAGAAGAACTCCAGAGCCGTCAGCTCAGAGTGAAGCTGTGTCTGCTGCAATCATTGGCCAGGGCAACGGTCATCTAGCAGGCCAAAATGAAGCTCAAGACACGCAACAAGGATCTGGGCAATGGAATCCAATGACTCCAGGACATCGGCCCATACCCCAGCGAGGTGCCAATAGTAGCATGACTGATTTGAGACAGTCCACTCCAATTGCAGATCAATATCAAAGTAATGCACAACCAGAGCTTCCTCCTCGAAGTATGTATAGGGCTTTTTCTCCCGGATCGAAGGCTCCAGATAGTAATGTGCAGGTCAATAATGAACCAACTACACCAGTCAGCCCCTTGAGGACTTCTCAGAACTTTTCATATCCTACAAAGGAAAAAGCCCGACAATGGCTGGATCAAGCTTCTCAGCCACAGAACGGGCAGCCTTCAACTCTGGCAAATTTGAAAATGGCCGCTGCAGGAATACACGTAAGTTGCATATAGACAACTCTTCAGATTCTTGTCTAACATTTTCAACAGGGAGCAGGAGAAGCTCTTCGCGGAGCAATTTCTCAGACAGCCGACAATCGTTTGCCAATCGGCAAGCCTGATGAAGTAAAAAGAGCGAAACATCAGGATGTCATCGATACTGGCAGATATGAAATTACGAACCGTCAGTTCGTACCGCGTGAACAACAGCGTGGCAGACAAGAACCAAGATTTTACCCACAAGGGCCTCAATCTATACCACAGCCAACGCAATCTCCATCCCTTCCGACTCCTGTGCCTGATGGCCAGCCAACGCATGTCGAGTTGAATCGCAGACGATTTTCGAATGGCTATGATGTAAAAACGATCCAGACCGAGGAAAGTTCGCCGCCGAAGAAAGGAGGCATTGGGAAGTGGTTGCGCAAATCTCGATCACATCCTAGCGACAAGGACGTGAATGCTAGTGTTGCTACGGAGGAGAAGAACTTCGAGGCAAACAATGGAAAGTTAAGGAGACGCAGTAAGACTCCGCTTGGTGCGGTCAGAGAATAAACGCCAATCGTGTTTTATATAGCAACAGGTACTTAACTTAATGAATAGACATGTAAAATGTCTCTAATGCTAGCAGCAAATGATAGAAACAATTCCACCTGACAACTCAAGCGACATTACCATCTCAAATGACCTTCCCAAGTGAATTGAAGTTCGAGAGCGGTTGGGTCCGGGAGACACTATCGTAAGCTTGCTATCACCATTCTAACCACTTCAAGAACTATTGTGGTTTTGGGGGAAGATTGCAGTGATGTGTGAATTGCATGGTGAGAGAGGAAAACTTTAGGTTCCACAACCACATGTTATCTTCGAGCATGATGTTCCGTACCAGAAGCGAATTAATAGGTTATTGACACTGAGTAAAGACACGTAGACTATTGATCAATGTGTACATAAATACTTCCAAGGTTAAGTTAAGTAGTACTTGAGATGTCTGTATACGTCCTCTGACTAGGTGAGCTATCCTATGCCTTGAGGATCTTGACAAGCTCAGTAGCGAAGCAGGTTGCTACTTTCTTGTCTCCAGTTGCACTGAAATGTACGCCATCACGGGTGTCGGAAGATGGATTGAAGCCGGCAGCGCAGTCTACCACCGTGATTGGAGATGCAGCGGTCGACTTGGTTGGGGCCCAGGCTGCAATGGCAGAGTCCAATGCCTTGGTATCAGAGCTCTTGCTTGGAGGAATTTGTGCGACCTATTGGAGAGAAATCATGATCAGCTAAATGTGATTGAAAGAGGCGAGAAGCATAACTTACCACAATCTTCATCTTGGGGTTGCTCTTGCGCATCTCATCAACAAATTGTCCGAATGCCTCAACAATGGTCGGGGGCTTGCCACCGAAAGTCTGTGAGAATGGTTAGCTTCCGCAACTTCTGATACCAATATCTTCTGGACCTTACCAAATCGTTAATTCCGAGAAGGATGAGGACAATGTCTGGGGTGACCTTGGCTAGAACCTTTGGCAACAAGTTCTCCTTTGGGTCGTCCCATTCACCTCCAATGCCACCGAGCTTTCCCTTTGGTCCAAAAGTGCCCTTTGAGGTGGCCTTGAAGGCAGGATATCCTTCATGACCTCCCTTATCGGCGCAGGAAGATCTTTGAGTGCCAACCATCTTGAATTTGCCGGTCAATCCTTGAGCATCGAGCATCTTCGCGAGGTCACCTCTCCAGCAGGTCTATCAAAAAAGGTTATTAAATGAAACCATCATCTGTGAAAGAAGTGTACTCACCACTGCTGTTGTAGAATCGCCCATTGGCATGATCTTCACCTGTGCGAAAATTGAAGGCACGAGAAGAGCGCCGCATAGCAGCGATGCGATTGATAGAACCATCTTGTGTTGGAGAATATTCAGACTGTAAAGGAACGAGGTCTTAGCGTGAGTTTCCGAGCGTAGTCAAATTTTGGCTGCGGCGGAGAACTTATATACATCTGGGGTAGATCGTACATATTTGCTCTATTACCATGAGATATAAAGTTTTATATTAAAACCTGACGGGAGCTTGGGGTCAGCTTTGGATATGGACGAATCAGTCTTCCAGACCAATCAACCCTAATATCTACTGGTACCATCTTTCCCAATGTCTAGATCGGAAGTTCCGGGATTGTCTAATATAATATGTACAAAGGTTCGTTCTATGCCCTTTTGGGTATCCTCATTTTAATGGACTGGGTATTGTGGCAAGAACTGGGAATGATGCTTCTTAACGAGAGCATGGCCGTGCAATCACAAGATCAGCTAGCATCACTGAATAGGAGCCCATAAATACAATGAATCTACAGTGGATATGCAGCACTCTACCAGTCAGGATCGGATAAACGTAGACACTGGGCACAATTGCCTAAACCTTGAGTGCGCACAGCATCAGAACTTTTTCAAGGCATGCTGAAACTCAAGTATATATTGAATCCGCACTACCATTGTAGTAATAGCACCTTTTGGCAGGCACTAGCAATTCTGAAGTGGTAGGTAGGGCCAGGTATCCAGGCAGCCAGGATATGCAATGGACCACAGAGCCGATACACTGACGCGACCAGAGAGAAGGTAAGTTCCATGCCTGTAGATTCGAGGCTGCGGTGAATATTCAACGGATGGCGTAACGAAGACTGAGCAGCCGTCTTTTGCTTAAAATACCGAGCAACGAAAAGTGCTTCTCAGTCGAGATTATATGCTGAACGCTTGCGCGCATAGGAGAATCCGCGATCCCAGTTGTCAAAGAGGCACTTGATAGGTCTTTTTTCGTCACTACACTGGCCTTATAACGGGTAGCTACTACGGAGTACAAGCAGGGCGAGCTGGAGTCGTAGTCAACATCTTCCTTGGACGTTCATGAGGTGCGCTTATAGCAAGTTTGATGTGGTTGCCACCACCAGGTGTTACTTTTGATGAAGCAGATATGCCGAATCTGCCTTTGAGTTGGATGAACCACGCCGATTCTCAATGTCTCATGCGTCTTATCGTGAATGATTGAATGATGTTTTGTCTGTAATCCGTTGCGCCTTATAAGGTATTTTGGCGATTGCATCTGACAAGCAAGAAATTGTGGGAGAAAATGGAGTCAGATTAAAAGATGAAGATCATTATTAGCCGTCCGAATCATTCCAGCGTAAAAATGATTTGAGAAGAGAAAATAAGAAAGGGCGAAAGGCTAGAACTTGAACTTGAAAAGCCAAAACTTAAAAGGGTCCAGATCTACACTACTCCTGTAACGTGTAGCGTGTAGAGGCAGAGAGGCATCCAATGAAATCACAAGTATCCAAGCCACAACCCGATTAGTGCCTCTACGACCTCCATCGGTCGTCCTTTCAGTCTTGTTCAGAATCCGGATCCAGCTCGTCGAAGCGACAATGGAGTACCTCAACTCCTCAACTGCTCCGCGAACGTTTTGATTCTCATCGACACCTAGTACTGCGAACATAACCTGGACCTAGGAATATTCATGTCTTCAACGTCAGTTCCAAGACAAGATGCATTGAAAGAGTTGCAACCTAACGCGTCATTGCGCCTAACACCACATTCGACATGTTCAACTCTAACCTGGTCGGCCAGGACCAGCTCAGGCGAGTCGAACCAAGGTGGAACAAATCGATGGTCGTAGCATCAATTGCCATCTCATTTCTGGGGGCATTTACGTCAACTCAACTCATGTGTCATGCAAGAGCAGCGGTGCACTTTTCCAGTGTTTTCGTTTGGGCATTGCTCGGAAGCTTAATATTTGGGTTTTGCTCAGTATGGAGCCTTCACGAGGTTGCTATGTTAGCCTACGAGTTTGATTTGTCAATTGGAGTTGACGCGCCTTTGACGATTTTGAGTGCGTTGCTTGCTGTATCGTTTACATTCATGGCGATGGCGGGCGATTTGCTTTATGATCGATATCGCTCTGGGAGACATGGACGACAGCGTCAGAAACAAAGACGTAAAAGAGGCAAGCGCATAGCACGCGACCATGTTTTCAACACAGGGCGAAATGCTAGCTCGACACCGTTGCTTGCGCTTCCTGATGCCGACGAGGAATCGCTTCCAAGTTGCGAACCATCTCCCAATCCATCACCAATGGAGCGACCGGACATGAAAGACTATGCTCAGCAAAATGGAGAAATGGTTGCGTTTGCTCGACAATCATCACAGCCTACCTCACCACAACATACTCCAAGCGCAGTCTCACCGCTCAGAAAACCACTAGAGGTCGATGAACGGGCGGTGTCGGAGACCGAAGACGACGAATCAACAGGCTTACGTCGATCTAGCGATCAAAGCTCTAGTGAATACTCTTATTTTCGGCGTCTCTCTGGCGCAGACTCCAGCTCTGGATCTTTCGGATTGCGCAGCGCCGTAGGCTTCATCTATCACGATGGCACCTTACCTGCAAAAAATGCATTTATAGCAACAGCAAAGCTGCTTTACCTTGGTCTCACCCCCAGGAACATCGGCAAAGGATTTGTATGGTCTCTGGCTATCACTTCTATGCATTATGTCGGAATCTTTGCACTGAAGATCCCTCATGGTCATTACAAAATCAACACCGGACTTTTGATTCTCTCTGCCATTAATAGTTGGACTGTCTGCTCTGTTGGATTTATATTAATGTCCAAGATGGAAACTCACTTGCCACAACAGATCCTATTCTCTGTTTTGGCAACGACTGGAGTTGCGGCGATGCACTTTACCGGGATGGCAGCAACCTCTTTCTATTCCACCGAGCCTCCATCTGAGAGCCGTGGATTTCCTCCGGCGCTAGCTGGCACCATTGTTGGAGTCGCATTTGTCACATGCATTTTTGCTAATGTCCTGTTATCTCATTCTGCAACGGTCTCCCGAAACAAACTTGCAGAGATAGTATGGACTCGAAAGGAATTGTACAAGAACATCGCGCTCAAAGAACATGCTGAAGCTGCTGCTCGTGCAAGAAGCGAGTTTATTGCATCTGCCTCCCACGAAATTCGAACACCACTTCATCATCTTCAGGGATATGCTGATCTGCTAGCTCAAACTGAATTGACGGAGGAAGGACGAGCGCTTATGACAGCAATACAACGGGCGACAAAGACGCTGTCTCTACTCACCAACAATGTCCTGGATTGGTCCAAATTTGAGGGTGATACAAATAGTGAATATCGACCCATTGCGGTAGATATACGAACTGTTTGTGAATCCATCATCACGTTATTACCAAATTTCGACGATGAAGCTACTGTCGACATCTATGTAGTAGTTTCTCCTGATGTACCGAAATGGCTCATGCTGGATGAATCTTGGATACACCGGATTATCATGAATCTACTCTCAAACTCTTTGAAGTTCACAAAGTCTGGATACATAATTCTCTCATTGTATATGCAAGGCGATCAGTTAATAGTCATTGTCAATGATACAGGATGTGGAATGGAGCCCAGCTTTATCCCGGACATGTGGACTCCATTCAAGCAAGGTGAAGTCAGAGGTTCTGCTCGTGGTACTGGCTTAGGATTGAGCATTATTCGGCAGTTGCTTCTACGTATGAATGGGTCCATTGATGTTGAAAGCAAATATGAGCAAACCCCAGGCGTGGGCCCTGAGCGTAGTGGGACAAAGTTCACCGTAACCATTCCTTACTGTACAAATGATTCCGGGCCAAGCTCTGTGAGCCAAGCAGAAAGGCCTAAAATTGCACTTCTCTCCAGCAAGGCCCGTGCAAGAGAAGGTCTTGAAACCGCTTGGGAATCATTTGGATATGATGTAACGATTGTCAACTATGTTGCCGACTTGAGTGGAACGGTATGGAAATACGTCTGGGTGCAGTTGGAATTTCTAGTTGAAAACCAATCGGCATTATCATTACTTATTGCTTCCGAGGATCTTCTCATTCTTGTTCCCTACGACATGCAAGACACTCTGGACTCCTTCTCTGGACTCCTACAGGCACCAAACATTGTACTTTTACAAAAACCACTCCTCTGGCATCGCTTCTCCCATCGAATACTCGCAACTCGCCAACGACGACACTCAACAGCACCCACCCAAGCTCTCCGGTTCGCACCTCATGTGGAGGTACTTAGCGATTCTACATCTACCATTACCCAACCTCTCCATGAACCCGCTCCCTCTGCCGCCCGCACTTATACAGTTCTTCTGGTCGAAGATAACGCCATTAATCGCAGACTCGGCGTGAAAATGCTTCAAGCACTATCCTACAAAGCACTTCTTGCCAACGATGGTGAGGAAGCTCTTTCCATGATGACTGCTCATGATAAAGAGATAGATTGTATACTGATGGATCAATCTATGCCAAAAGTAGACGGTGTCACTGCTACTCGCATGATCAGAGCCATGGAAGATGAGGGCAAAATAAGAGCTGGACGACCAATTATTGCGGTCACGGCTGTCGTGAACTCACAAGCTAAAGAGGACTTTAGAGAGGCGGGCGCAAACGATTTTTTGGCGAAACCGTTGAGTTTACAGAAGCTCAGCGATATGCTTGGGACTTATTTACCCACAAGTTGAGGACGCACATTGTGTAAGCGATCAACCAACCATATAAAATGATGTCATGAGATCGAGGGCGGTCGTGATAGAGTAAGACGGCTCACAAAGTCTTACGTATCGAAGACTTACCGATCGAATCTCCTCCACGGCTCGAATATAATGGCGGCAGTGTCATGCGCGGCGCTAGGCAAAGGATTAGGACCGGCACGTCTTGGAACACATTTTTGGGGATTAGCAAGCCTTGGTATTTCTTGAATTACATTAATAGTTCTTTATATGGGAGCCTAGCGGCGCTCACATTTGTAGAATACATGTACATATTGGTAATTGAGCTAAATCCATGCTTGAAAATTGTTGGAGCACGCAATGAAAGTTGCTAATCGAATCGACTATGACATTTATTACGGCTACAGAGGTGGATATATCCGCGACACCCATCAATGTTGAGGCTTTATCAAAAGTGCCCAGTGTACTCGATGGTAAAAGCTTCCTGTTTATATCTACTCCATTTACTACTTCGGCACCTTTTTTCCAGATATCATGTTGAACTTAACATACACGTTGTCCCAGGTCTACAGCAAGATGGAACTGTTCCAAGCTAATCGAGACGAAGCAAAGAAATAATCAAGGGCATTCGCCATTCAACTTGACGCCTTTCGCTCACCATTCATTTCTATCAGGCTTCAGCCTTGCTCGGATACAGTTTTCGCTTAATCTTTCCCTTTTTGGATCAGATCCGTGAATGGCCGAGATCAGTCCACTAAAAGGAAAGAGCGGGGCAGCAAGGAAAGTGCGGAAAAACCAGAGCGCCGAGTGCGGAAGGAGGGAGATTGAAGTATCTTATCAGATGGATTCTTTTCCTCCTCATCCAACGACATCCCTCTCCCAATGCTCACAATGCAGTCCCTCTCCAAGTCGGCCGCGCCCACTCAACCTTCCTTTAGTCCCATCAATACCTCCGGTGCCAGCAATGCTTCAAGTACACAAACTGCCGCCGCTGCCGCATTTCAGGCTCTTGTTCCGGTTGCCGTAGAAATCCCTTCACTCTCAACTCCAATCAGCTCTGGTGGTCCCATATCATGTAGCCGCGAGCTTCCCAAGAGGCCACGGCCTGGCCGAAAAGCCGACCCAAATCCGGCACCAACTAAGAAGGGACAGAGTAATCGTCTAGCTCAGCAGAAGCATCGCCAGAAGAAAAAGGCTTTGGAGGAGCAGAACATAGATTACCACCGGCAACTGGCCGAGGAAAACAAGAGGCTAGCAAGAGCTATAGCACAGTCAGAAGCTCAAAATAGAGTACTAAAACGTCAAGTCCAGATCCAGAGGTGTGATCCAAAGGTCCTCGATTCACATCTTCCAGCATCCCCGCAAAGGTATATTTAAATGCTCGTTCATAGCAAAGCAAAGCATATTAATAATCTCGTAGCACACAATCAGTCCAGCAGGCATCTCTTTCACCAGTATCGGAACCAACCACTCCGCAAGCACTAGCATCCCCTGTTGTTGGAGGATGCGGAGGATGCGTTGAAGGTGGCAGTTGTGCTTGTGTCGATAGTATGCTCGAAACAGGAGATTCTAGAGAATATCAGACAAGTCCTGTACCTTCCATACAGGCCCTTCCACTAACATCAAGGCGGGACTCTACCAAAGGATTTTCAAATACTGTATCAATTCAATCGCTCTTGAGCACAACACCAGAACGACAGGTCGCAGAGCAGAATTCGACCACAGCGCCAAAACAATCCAACATTGATAACGAGATCGACTTTACCAAAGCCTTCATATCATCAAGTAGCTCCGGTACCTATGACCCAATCATGTCGTCTCTAGCGCCTAATAGGTGCGGCGCCTGTCCTCCCGATGAGCCTGGCTGTCTTTGTCGCAAGGCATCTGTTGCATTGCATAGCGAGGCTAGCTCCAGCAGTACAGCTGTCTCTCGTGCTACATCTGCTGCTGCCAACGGCCCTGGCTCTTGTGCTCGCTGTCAGGCCGATCCCCAACAGCGTGCCTGGTGTCAGAACCTTGCACTTCAGGCTGCAACCTCACCGTCCAGTCATCATTCCGATCTCGGCGAGTCGGACGCCAAGCGGCCTAGACTGCACTATGAGACTATCTCTTGCGCTGAAGCATACGATGTCCAGCAACGCTTCTCGCCAGCTAATGGAAATTCTCGTAGGATGTCAAGTCGTGTCTCCGCAGAAGATGTCATCAAGAGTGTGCAGGAACGACCGAGGGAGTACAGTGCCTTTGAGGTTGACATAGGTACTGTCTTGAGTAACCTGCGGCATTCGGGTGGTAGGAAGTCGGAGTGAATCCAGCTCTTGCTGAAAAGTGTATTTGCTGTCTGGGTGGTAAAGTGCTGTTATGCAGCCTTAGTGATAATGTTTTATGATGCATGGTAAAGTTTGTACATTAGCCGGCGTTCTAATACCTCCAATGAAATTAAGTAGGCCAAGGTCTATTCCTCTCAGTATCTCATCATACCTGTGGTCATGAATCCAAATTGTCCTTATATCTGACTCACATATATTCTGTCTCAATTGTAGTCGATCAAGCGAGATACAATCCCAGATTAGGTGGACGTGAGAATTGATCGTCTCAGCTATTAAGTTATTTCAGTTATGATACAAATATACATGTATATGGGTTTCCCAAGCTGATCATGCCCTCTCTACCAACTCCTCTTCTCTTGTCCCATCACTGTTCATGAATTTGCCATCCAGAGTCAAACCCGGACCATGCGTCGAGCTCAGAACCACTTCATGAATCTCCTTGCCACTCCGCTCCAGCGCCGTAATCCGTCTGCGCACATCTCCTACAAATGCGGCCACGTTGTCTTTAAGCTGCTTCGCACTAAAAGCCATTTCTCCAATCGCCATGCGAATCACGCTCATCCGCTCTCTATACTCAGCCGCCCGCGTCATCTCCCGCACTGCAGCGCCCACATCCTTCACCACAGTCTTATCCTTCTCGCTCGGCATTAATCTTCTCGGCCCCAGTATACGCGCCACGCCTGATCGCTGAATTATTGGGAGCGCCTCTGGACTCGCAATACATCGGTCAAAGTCGACTTTGCCTTCCTTTATCTGGGCTAAAACATCTTCGAGGCCGACGAGTGTGGCGCCGGCTGCACTGGCTGCGCGAGCGGCTTTGCTGTCTGGTGGGACGAGGGCGCAGACGCGTAGGGCAGTGGAAATGGGAACTGGGAGGTTGAGGCGGCTCTTGAGGACGGGGCCGTCTTTGGGGGTGGAGAGTTTGATGGCCAGTTCATATTTCGGGGATGAGGGAGGGTAACCGACTTCAAAGGCGCGGAGGATTCTGTAAGATTAGGTTTTAGTCAGATTGTACGCAGCGAGTACATTGTGATATTGCAAATTTACCGGATGGCCTCGCATAGAGAGAATTGTTCGGTCTTGTTGAGCGGTTGTACTGTGAAATGGGTGACTTTGGCTGCTTTTGCCTTACGCTTTTCGGCGGCTTCGCGTTCTTTTTTGCGCTTGAGGATGCCTACTTGTTTGTCGCTGATACTTCGTGTATGTATTATGAAAGAGGTGGTTCTATGCTTGGTGGCGGAAAGGGTGGTTGTGACATTTTTTGAAGTAGCAGAAAGCCATCTACTGCACGGCTGGCCAGCCATTGGGCTTGATAGAACGAAGTATGATGCGGATAGGGGATATTTAGCTGAAAGCGCAATGGTGTTGAGAAAAAGATGAGATGAACGAAGTTGAGAATTGATGACAGGGATATGGGTATAAGATCTGCCATTGGTTGAGCACTTTGATGCAGGGATCAAGGGTGTATTGCTGTTCCTGCCGCCAACAACGCTCAAGAATCGCCCCACTGCGGGCATAATTTCCTTCTCACCTTTGACTCACATCATTTCTTCTTCTGATATCTTCAATTTTCGAGTCAGAACGAGTTGGTTTGAGCGAGAAGAAACACAACCAAAATGAGCGCTGACATCGTCGTTCAAGAGTGGGTTGCCCGCAGCGCCCAATTCAAGTCCGGAGACATGAAGGCTCTGGAATCTTCCTTCAAAGAGCTTGATGCCCACCTCACTCTGCGATCCTATATCGTTGGGTATGGCCTGACTGAGGCCGACACTGCCGTATTCAAAGAAGTCAATGGCAACGGCAAAGCCAAATCGTTTGTTAAGCAAGGACTCTATCGTAATCTCACCCGCTGGTTCACTTATATCGAAGACACCAATCCAGATCTCAAGGCTTCTGCTCTTCCCATTCGAACCAAGGGAGCTACTGCTGTTGCTGGAGATAACTTTGAGATTGGTCTACAGAACACCGAAAAGGGCGTCGTCACAAGATTTCCTCCAGAGCCATCTGGCTATCTCCATATTGGACACGCCAAAGCTGCACTCCTCAATGATTACTTCGCCCACGAGAAATACAAAGGAACTATGATCCTACGTTTTGATGATACCAATCCTTCGAAAGAGAAAGAGGAGTTTCAAGATTCTATTGTCGAGGATCTAGCTCTGATGGGTGTCATACCTGATAAGCGCTCTCACACCAGCGACTTTTTCAAGGAGTTGTACGAATACTGCGTTCAGATGCTCAAAGAAGGCACTGCCTACGCCGATGACACTACTCAGGAGGAGATGCGAGCTCAGCGTATGGACGGTCTACCAAGTGCTCGGCGAAACTCCACTCCGGATGAGAACCTAGCACGATTTGCCGAGATGAAAACTGGAAGCGAGGAGGGCAAAAAGTGGTGCATTCGTGCCAAAATATCTGTCGACGATCCAAACAAGGCCATGAGAGATCCAGTCATCTACCGATGTAATCCACAACCACATCATCGCACTGGAGATACCTGGAAAATATATCCAACTTACGATTTCTGTTGTCCAATCGTAGACTCGATCGAAGGTGTTACCCATGCCCTACGTACCACTGAATACAACGACCGTGATCCTCAATACCAATGGTTCATCAAGACGCTCCGACTTCGTCCAGTGTATAACTGGGGTTTCTCTCGTCTCAACTTCATCCGAACCCTTCTATCAAAGCGTAAGCTCACCAAATTCGTCGACACAGGACTGGTATCTGGTTGGGATGATGCGCGAATGCCTACCGTACGTGGGATCCGACGACGTGGCATGACCATTCCGGCGCTGCGTGAGTTCATCATCAAGCAAGGTCCCTCAAAGAGCATAAACCTCATGGACTGGTCTGTCTTCTGGGCCACGAACAAGAAACAAATCGATCAAGTAGCTGCTCGCTATATTGCTGTTGACGAAGTAGACAAGGTCCCTGCTACCGTACAAGGTGTTGATAAGCCACACAGTGCAATGAAGGCACTACATGCCAAGTATAACCTTGGTGAAAAGAAAGTTTGGTTCAGCAAAGACATTATCCTTGATCAAGCGGATGCTGCAACTTTCGAACAGGATGAGGAGATTACCCTGATGAATTGGGGCAATGCGTACGTCCGCAGCATCACCAAGGATTCAGTGTCAGGAATGGTAACGTCCTTGGGCTTCGAGCTACATCTAGAAGGGGATGTCAAGAAGACAAAGAAGAAGATCACTTGGTTATCTGTAGACCAAGCATTGACTCCCGTGGAGATGGTTGACTTTGATCTACTAATCACCAAGGACAAGTTAGATGAGGACGATAACTATGAGGACTTTTTGACCCCTCAGACTGAGATACGTACCAATGGATTGGCGGACGAGAATGTGCGTAATCTGAGGCTGGATGATATCATTCAAATCGACCGTAAAGGTTATTTCCGCGTCGACCAGGCGTATTCTGAGGCCCAGCCAGCAGTATTGTACAATATTCCAACTGGGAAAATGGCTAAGGTCTAGTCAAAGTACACAGGTCTTGCTTAGCTAAGAAATAGAGATCAATGAATCACCAAAATACTATTGCTCTCTCTGGCACTAACATAAATTTCGTTTCTTTCCCTAGATAGAATTATTTTTAGCTCACAAGTCGGTGCATCGCCGGAAGAGATCACAGCCGGTGTACTAACTCACGGCGCAGGGACCAGGTAGCCCCTTTTTGCCTATTACTAACATAATTAGATTATTTTCAATTAATTATTACTTAACTAATATAGGTCGTAAACACTTTAAAAGATAAAAATATAATACTCCTTAAAAAGCTCATTTTATTAAAGCTCTTAAAAATAAAGAAAACTTCTCTTCTTTTAACGTTCTTTATAAATCTTAAAGAATTAAGATATTTATAGCTATAAGATGTTATTAAGCCTTAGAATTTAAATAACGAGGTAAAGATACCTATTAAAGTATAAGGAAATAATCTATAAAGCTAGGAGTACCTAAATAAGTCTATAATAATAAGCTATAAGCTACTCTCAATTTGTTATATCCTCTCTATTAAATACCCTATAAAGTAATACTCTTTCTTCTTAAAAAATAAGCCCTTTAAAAGTAATTTTTAGTAATTAGAGCCTATAGATATAAATATTAAATTATAAAGAAGATATCCCTTAAGAATAAGAAGCTTTAGATTAAGTATAAAGAAAAATATAAAGATAAAACTATTATAGGCTTCTAAAGAGACGTTTACTTTATTAATAAGAGCTATTTTAATTCTCTTAATTTAGTAAACTCTTAAGATTATAAGATATTAAGGCTAGGTTATCCTAAGGATTAATTACTACTATAAGAACTTAATAAATCCTCTTTAAATATAACCCTTTATATTATAAGAAGGGTATTCTATAAAAGAAAGGAATATTTTAGCTTTTATAACGATCCTACTAAACTAATTATTTTAAAGCCTTAAGTACTACTAAAATTATAATAAAGAAAGGTAGAAATAGAAGAATAATTTAAATAATAATATTTAGACTATAAAGCATAGAAACTACTAAAGGTAGAGATAAAGCTAAAGAGCAACTTAATAATATAGAAATTCTATATTAAAAAGATTCTACTAAAGTATACTAAAAAGATAAAGGCCCTTAAAAAGAAGTATAACTATTTAATTTAGTTTTAAGAGAATAACGATCTAAGTTATAGAATAAGGTCTAAAAAGAATATAGTAATTACTTATAAAATATAAATAGGACTCTAAATTATTACTTATCCTACTTAATCGCTAAATCTTAATCTTATAGAAGTAGTTTAGAATATTATAAAGAGTAAATTACGTAGTAAAAGCTTCTTAAACGTTAATAAATTTAAAGCGATAGTTTAAGCTAAATAGTAACGAATAATAATTATAGAAATTCATTATTAAATCTTAGAAATACCTTAAAGGTATATTAATATAATAAAGTAAGAAGAAGAGCGTTTAAAGTCTTCGTTATAGTAATATTTAATTTTATATAGAATATAATATATTAATTTTTAATGTTGTGGCCCCTACGCTGTAAGTTAGTACACCGGCTGTAAGATCATAATATTCTTAGTAAAGTCCTTGCTATTAATGCTCTAGAGATTCCCTACGCATCATAATTAGGCTATGTGTATAATATAAGTATAGTATAAGAACGAACTTTAATAAGACGGACAATTGATAGCTTTAATAGACGTTCATGCGTTTATAGGACATAAAAGACTTCTACTTAGTAATTAGAAGCAACTACTGATTAGTATTACTAGATTAAATAACAAGCTAGGCTTAATGGGTGAGCTTGCTTACAAACAACTAACAAAACTATTATTAGATTAGATACTACGTTACATAAGTTCTACTAAAGAGTATAGCTATTTATAAGATAATCTTAGAGAATTAGCAAGTGAAGGACATCGTAGGTAGTTAGTTAGCAACACTATATAAGTTAATAATTAATACGGTATTAGTAAGGGTAAAGTAGATTTCAAAGGATTAATATAGTTATAGCGGAAGATACACGGGGACAAAGTACCCTTATATAGTGTCCATTTCTATTTTAAGACGTAAGTTACGCTAAGGTATAACGTAAGCCGTTAGTAAGCAACTCGAGCTATAGCTAAGTACTTATAAGCTCGCTATAAGCTAACGTAAGCCAATGTGATTATACTTAATCTAAGCCTAAGCCGCTCTAATTATGCCTGATTTTCTCTCTAAGCAGTATGAAAAGGGTCTAAAATTAGGCCCTAATTAACTCATACAGATATGAGGTGTTACAGACTAACTAGTCCCATTTTCGAACCCTAATTATCCGTAGCTTAGCTCTTTAACCCCCTATACTAATAATACTTTCTATTAATCTATAGTTCTTAATACAGCTTAAATAATTTAATTTATATATTTACTAAGTAGTATATAATAATTTTTACAGCTTTTATAGAGTAGAATTTAAAAGGTTTTAAATATCTATCTTTAATTAAGTTATAAAGAGACTTTACGTCGAAAAACTATTAGCTTACTAAGTTATTTTCATTTAAAGCCCCTAAACAGAAGTAATAATAGCTAAAGTCTCCCTAAGCCTAAGGTAAGGTTAGTCTATTCTATTCTTACTAAAGGCAAAGCTTCCACTAAGTAGATAAGAAGGAATTACTAATGACTAGACGAGGATTGCGAGTAATAACCTTAAACAAAACATTACTATAAAGGAGGACCCGCTACCGCCACCACTAAAGACTAACGAGTTGTTTAATAATATGCCTTCCGAGCGAGTCAGAACCATATATTACAGGACGTCTATCGTCATTAAAGCCACTATGAGGGCGCGGGTTGTTTAATAATGCGCCTACTAGGCGAGCTAGAGCCATACATTATAGGACGTCTATCGTCGTTAAAGCTACAACCAGAGAGCGTCTCTCAGACTAACGAGTTATTTAACAAGGCGCCTACTAAGCGAGCTAGAGCCATATATTACAAGACGTTTGTCGTTATTAAAGCTACGTTTAAGAAGTCATAAGCTCTTAGTAATATCCAGGGGTAAGCTAGAGATCTTTGATTAAAGAATCAATCCTTTAGTAGAGGTATGTTGGCTATAGTAGAGCGGGGCTATATAAGAGACTAGTAGGTTGCATTGTACTATATATATAGGGTTAAATTATGCTTACTAGAAAAAGAAACGTTAGGATATAGTTCTAGCAAGCGCCTTTCTACTACCTAAACTATGACGTAAGCAGGGCATAATGCTTAACAAGCATGGTATAGGCAGCTAGTGCTAGCGGACCTTTAGAGCGTAACCTAATAGTGGAATAACTGCGTCTTCTGCGCAAGCTGAATGGATACAAGACTCCTAGTACCCCTATGATGATAGCTCATCTATAATAGGTTGCTTATCCGTGCCAGCATGTCTAGGCGCTTGATGAGACTAAAGACTGCATCCACGTAGCACAGTTACTACCTAGAGACTATAACTAGGTAGCTATATATTCATGCGAGCATGCTATGCTAAAGCTGGTGTACAATGCCCTACTAGTAGAACTAGTTCTCCTCTAAAAGTGCGTATAATATTCCAAAGAAGGGACATAGACGGCATACGGCAGCCTAATGTGCTAATTAAGCTATAGTAATCCTAGGTGCTTTCTTGAAGCCTACTTCGTTCTCCTTGCTCTTCTCTAGCCATTCCCGCAGGCATTTCTATGTCCGATGGTAGTAGAGATCTAGAAGCAAGTTGACTCATAGATATATTATTTAGGAACGGAGCCTATTTAGTTGAGATGGCGTAAGCTTAGATATTATTAGACTAATTGTGCTTCAGCGGTTTTCTATTAGTGAAGTGAACGCGTTACTATTACTTAGTTTTGGAGTAAGAGTCACATGCGCAAATGTGGTAATAGCTGCCAGAACTACTCGTCTTCACCAGTACGTGCACGGACCCACCTCCTGCACCATTAACTTTGTAAGCACTTAGAAACTTTCTAAACGCGGAACTTTACATCTACGCTAGCAAATAACACTAAATTTTGTAATTAAATTAATCTAAAAGTAATCTTTTAGTTTTGCTAACATACGCAATTAGAAAGCCACTGTAAAGGCTTAGCGTTACGCTTTAGTCTCCCACTCGGGTGTTTCGCATCACTACCTTCCTTTTCTAGTATAGCCGCAATAGGCTCAAATGAGGCTTTAATCTTTGCCCTTAATTAACGCTTCTAGTCTTTTTTATAGTGTTGAGCTTCCTATTAGAGCTATTTACTTACATCTCGAGTATTTTTTAAGGCTTTGCGTTTGGCTTCCTATTGGAGCCATTTAATACGACGCTGTTTAGCAGTAATTGCACGTTCAGCCTTGCGCTGTTCGGCCTCAGAAGCCTTTCGAGCCTTTAATTGCTGCTATTGCTCCTTTTTAAGAGCCTTTTGAGCCTGTTCATCTACCTTGTAATCTTCCTCCTCTTGTATAAAGGCCTTCGCTTAATGTATTTTGTTTGGGCTATAAAAGACGGCCGTATTAGTTCCATTAGGGCACAGAATCAGATCTAACTTGTTGCCTTTCCTTTTACGTCGCCTTTCTTTTGCTAGGGTGCCTTAGAGACCTTCGTTTTCAATCTTCATTAGCGCTAATTTAATACTAAGATATTCAACGGTATTCTTCAACTTAAGGTTCGAATACTAATTAGTAATCTAGTTTTCCCGAAGGATATTATTAAGTGCCCGTTTCACTAGCGCTAATATCTTCTTCTAATTATTATCTAAGATTGTAGAGACTCTAGAATGATTCAATAATGGCCTAGAGGCTGCCTTTTGCACCAGGTGTTGCGTCATCTCCTCCGGATTGAATGGCTTCAAGCCTGCTTTCCGCTAGGAACTCTCGATATTCGATTGAACGAATGCTTTCTAATAGGCTTCGTGAAATAAACCCCAAAAGTCGCGTTTGGTGAGGCTTGAATGAGAGTATAATGTTACCATCGCTACATTAATCTGCTAAGAATAATAAGTTCCTAAAGGCGAGAATAGGCTCAGATTAAGTAGCTGTAACCAATGTGTTGAATGCAGAGAGAATCGTAGTACGAGAATGCAATTATTAGCACACTATTCTAAGAATTGCATCGTTAAATAGCTTCCGTAGCTATCAAGGAGCAGTAAACGCCATTGCAACCTATTTGTAGCCTTCCCTTTAGTGTATTAATTAAAGACCTAAGTTAACTAATTGAACCTAATTTCGTTATTCGTCTAGCCGTTTTCAGAGGTCGTTATTATTGCCGAATGCTTTATTATATCCAGATTATTAAACTAGGTGGACTGAACGCTTCCTAATAGCGCCTTATAGATTAATGTTAGTAGAATTACTAAACCATCTATGCAGATGCATCCGATGCATGTTATCTACTTCCTACTACTATCTTAATAGGCTCTTTTCATTTCATTACTTTCCTAGACTCTTTTAGAATAAATACGCTTCGTCGTATTAAGAATTCTTATTAGAAAGCCTTTTTCATCTATATTATAGATGTTTTCATCCGTTATCTTGTATTTAAGTATCTGTCCGCGCACCTGTAGCATATTAGCCAGATCGGGCAGTAAAGAGAAGCTGTAATACTATCTCAAAGTAGCTCTTAATTGCAGGGTTTCTATTAGCGCTAATACGATTGTTATCAGCGCCTTTGAGATAGCCAGTTTTAAGCTTAATGCTGTTAGCCTTAGTCTATCTCGCAACCCAGTTCTTTCCAGGCTACTTACTAGTAATCTCGTAAGCAAAATTCCTCACTATTACTAGCGTTAGTAGAGTTCCTCGCCTCGTTAACTAATTAATAAAGGTCATAAGGCTCTTAGACTACTCGTTAGTAAGGAATCGTCGCTTTGACTAGGCATCGCGTATACTTGTTATTTGGCCTCGAACGCGTCGGGAAACCGTACTCTAATATAAATTAGTCAGCCTGCCCAATTAGGCGTAATTTACGCTTTTTGTAGGAGGAGATGCACGTAAAATTACGTTAAGAGCATCCATAATGCGTAAGCTATAAGGTTTTTAGTTTCTATACGCAGAGTAATCTTTATAGTGCAAGAGGTAGGTCCGTGCACGCGGTAGTAAGAACGAGTAAGTAGTAGGGATAAAGGCCCGTGCGCTTCGGTATCCAAATGGCTTGGCGCTGTCGTTAGGTTTTGTTATATATCTTACTTTTGCGCTAGATAACTCTGCGACAAAGTCTTAAACAACATAGCTACTCGTTCGAAGCTTATAGTCGCCTAGCAAAGACTACCTATGCTATCCTTAGAGAATAAAAGTATATATGTACCTTGTTGTGCGATGCTTTTAAGTATGTTCTAATATCTCGAAGCGTATTCTAATAACTATAAACATCCTGCCCGCCTCTGAACCTCTCGTATTAAGAGGACTTTGGCGGTTAAGAAAGAGTCTATAGTTTAGATAGATAAAAAGCAACAAGAGGCAAGCGTGCGATAGCGTCTATTATTATTAGAGATCTAATGGTACGCAGGAACAAGCCGTAGAGGGTAATTCATTATAAAGAAACTTACGCCCCTGAACTAATAATCGCACTTAAACAACTATATCCTTTACTTAGAAACTAGAGACGTGAAAGTAATCTTAAGAGGCTAAAGCTAAGTAAGTTACTGACTTTAGACAATCTAAACGGCCTTGTAAACTTGTCTAGTAACCTATACGGGTCTAGCAATTCTTGGGGGGGAAGTGACGCCTAAATATTATAGAATCTAGCATAACTAGTGCTTCTCGTAAACGGGCGCGACGCAATCCTACCAAAGCTATTGTTAGTAGCTTAGCTGAATAAGAGGAGGTAGAGGACATCAACGGCTAGAAAAATCCTATACTGTACTAGATAAAGATGGAACACTGGCCTAAAGGATACTCTAAGTAGAGTAACAACAATATAAGTTATCTACTTGCCAAGCAGAAGTCTTTAGGCTCCTTTCGCTAGAAGCAATCTATACTAGTCTTTGCTAATCTAGCTTCTATCGCGACGAGCTCTATTACGCTAAGCTTAATAATACCTAGCGACTAAAAGCTACGAGAAGTTAAGAGCGCTTTTTACTAAGATCCACGTTATGAGACTTTACTTACGACGAAGGGAAGCTTTATAATTAAATCCAACCTTAACGTTAATAACAGAAGTAAGACGCTTTGCCGCTCCTTACTCAAGAAGGAGCAAACCGTTCATAAGTAGTCTTTGTTTTATAATGACCTCTTTAAGCAAACCTTCTAAAAGCTTTAGAATTAGAATGAAGCCAGGATTATTTAAGACATTAGTTAATTAATCGTACCTTTAGTGGAAGCCCTAACAATATATAGAGCTAAGCATCTAAAGGTCTTAATCGAAAGTGTTAATGAAGGCTAGAATAACTTCTTTCCCTTAATAGGCACGCGTCTACAGCCTAACTACTCTATAGGATTTAACTAGGAAGTATTTACTAACGAGCAGCTTAATAAGCTTGCCCTATTTATTAACAACTTTATCTCTAGCGATTAGTTGTACTTTATAGCTACGTACTATATATACTTCCTATTCCTTACTTATAAGATAAAGTGTGGTGCTACAGCCCTTAATATTACAGACTAACAGAATACCTATAATATAATACTTACGTTAAGAGCTACTATTAAGCTCTTTAGACTCGTTAGTTGTAAGATAGAGCTTTATTAAAAGATTCTCGCCTTCGCAATCTCGCACGACTATAGATTAGTAAGAATCTATAGACACTACCTAATTATTAATAGGAAGAACACCAAGTACTACTACCATCTAATCTATAAGTTTAGCTTTATAACTCTAGATAGAAAGAAGAAATAGACAGCATATAAGTTCACTAAGAACGTCTATAATATATAGATGCCGAATTACTTTAAACAGCTATATTTAACTATAGATTAAATCCTAGTAGATCTAAACTTTAGCGTTGCATAACTTTCCTAGAGTTTCAAGCTTTTAGAAGACCTTTAGCGCTATAATCTTTCAGGATTAAGCCAGCCTAATTCTTAATTATAAGGAAATAGTCAGCAAAGTACAGGCGGTGCAAGGAAGTCCACCCCTAATACCTCTTTTACTAGCTGAGGCGTGCTGAAGAGACCTAGGAAAAGGCTTACTAAAGGACAGTAGTATAAATTAGGTAAAGATTATATATAATAATTTATCTAGGCATTTAAATAACTTAATTTACTTCCTATTTTATAATACTACAAGCGCTCTAGCAAATCTAGACAACTTCTCTATATAGATATTAATATTAGCTAAAGTAAGGCTATTAATATTCTCGCTTAGCATTAGTAATGTTTTTCATATGCTTTAATAAATTACTTTCTCAACGTAGTCCTCTTCTCGTTCTAGCCTTAACAAAATATATTACACCTTGCTTATATACTATTATATCGCGTTTTCTCTTTTTGCCTACCTATTAATAAGTTAGCCTAATAATAAGCTAGCTCTTACGTTTACCTCTACTGCCTGCTTCTAGAGTATATACGTCCTCTAGATCTTCTTCGGTATTATTAAAGGAAGCCGCTAACTACAGAAGAAGGGACACTAAACTCTCAGCACCCTTAAAGTTGGTTACAGCGTCGGTGCCTAGTACGTGAGTCGAGCTTACTCATATTAGTTACTAGGGATATCTAATCCTGAATAGGAGTATTAACTTTTCGTTCTCGGATGCTTGTTCGTGGTGAGGATAGTTCTGTAGGCATTCGAAATGCGGAAAACAGTGTCGGTGATTGGCTGGAAGGGACAAAATTGTCCGGTGTGTTACAGCCGTCTGGGGCTGAACATGATTGGAGCATACGGCTCCGATATGACTGGCTAAGGAAGTTAGCCTAACTGACTGCTACAAAGTGCGAAAGTGGCTGAGGGACTCTTGTCGCATTCGTGGAATGCGATAAAGGCGACAGGGGCGCTGTCGCCACCTTCGCTGTTATCGCTACAGCATTTCGTATGTCTATATAACGGCCTTAGCACTCATTGCTTGTTGAACTATAGTTCAACTATCTAGTTATCCATTTGCTAGTACGATACATTCTACGCTTCATCGGAAGCTCTACTTAGAATCATACGGGCATAGTGCTCAAGACCTATCTCTGTCTCTTAAGCCTTTAATAAGCACCTGCTTCTAATCTCCCTTTCAGTACAATAACCCCGATAAAGTGATTCGTTTTGTAACCGCTATACTCCTTTGGAGCATAGTTTGTAACACGGTGCATCATGGAGCGGATCTCGGACGGCTGTCTCTATTTCACACCCCCCTTTGGCTGAATGAGCACTGAAAATACTGTAGCATCAACAGCCTACCGATAAGCCTCTACATAACGCAGCGACCGCAGGCGATAATCCTTGAGACGGGACTTTATACGTCAAATCGCTTTCTGCTATAACAGGTAGTTTTGCCAGCAGCATTACACATGGATGAGTAGTGTTCAACCATTACTACTCATTATTTGCTTGCGTGTCACAATCAATTAGATGATCGTGTGCCATTAGCTATGGTCCTAATCCTAGTAGAAGGCTGCGGGTACTGCTCATCTATCAAAACAACCTCGGCCAATTAGATACTATCTCAACCTCGCTATCTTGGGAACTCGTTCTTAATACTCCCTAGCCTAGCACTATACTTATACCTCATTACGGTCCGCCTCTACCGTTTCAAGACCCCATTCCTTCTCTATTGTTAGCACAAAAATGCCGTTATACCGCCATTTTATCAATTAGCTCTTGCTCAATCTACAAGCGACTAAATCTCACCTTCCCGAATTATTATTTTAAATTTTTCTCCTAGTGCCTACTACAATCACAATAGCTAGAACAGGAATCGAAGGAAAACGAGCGACTAGCACAAAGACAGTAAATGCTACGAAGAAACTCAATCAGCGCCGCACAATGCAAGGTGTAGCTAAGCCAAAGAGACCCAGAGGCAGATCGACTCACCTAGAAGAGTGTAGTTGCAAATGGTCGACCGATGTGTCGTTTTGTTTGAGGTAACGGCGATCTACTTGAAGGCTTTTGTAGTTTCTTCCCGTTGTGTTGTATACGAGAGTGGTTAGCGGCCGTCGCTGCCGGCACTATGCTTAATTAGGACGTACAGTATATTATACCACTTTTTGCGACTAGCGAAGACAGGAAATGGCTTTTCTCTCGGATTCTAGCGATATAGAAGGTAGAAGTCACGCCGCTAGATATGTAGACTCATAGATCCTCGTTATGAACGGCCCCAATCGTCTTGAGGCGCCTGTGCTGGTTCTGCTTGCCTTCCTGTGTTGTAAATATTGCCGGGATATGGCAGGTCGGCTCCTCTATGACTTGAAAGGTAAAAAGGTTAGAGATTGGAACTGCACGCCAGTAGCCATCTTATGTCAGTATGTAGTGGCCAAGGGGCATATCAATGAGGGTGCGGAGGTGGCACTCAGGCGAGTAGCCGTTAAGTAAGGCCTCGCGGCTCTTGTTAGCGGACTGCTCGCATTTTCAGTGGGCGTTTTGATGCTATAGCAATTTTACGGAACTTGCGGGCGTTCTTACGGGTTGATGGGTGCGTGTCCATTTCTATCGCCTTCTGTGCCTGACAGAGGTTCGCTAGGACGGACACATAGCTCTGTATGCCCGTGAGACACGCAGCTACAAAGTAAAATCAGGGAGGCGCCTCTCTCCCCAAGACGCCTTAGGATAATAGCCTACTAGTGGTCCGCTGTAGGGTCAGCCGGTGGCGGCGAGTAACGCAGGCGCCGCGACGAGGTGGCGCCGTGAATATACAGCCATCTTGAGAGGACTTGGTGCTATGGTGGATAATAGACGAGAGTTGATTAACTTATTCCATCTTCGCTAACTAATAAGCTGTCTTGTTCCCTAGGGTCTTGGCCTCGCCGCCGTGGCAGGGGCAGGGGCACCCTAATAGTTTCCATCGAGCTTAACCACGGTCCAAAGTGGAGCCTCGGCGACCTTGTATCGGCGACCTTGTATCGGCGACCTTGTATTGACGGCCCCAAGAATTTTCGCATCCAATTAGCTCCTCGAAATCGCGTCGATCTTGGCTCTTCAGACAGCTGTTCAACCGTCGGTCCCTCCCGTAGGCTTTTCAATTTAAGCTACGACACCGAATGGACTAACTCTTCGATTATGATATAAGTAGTGTGGCCATCGACAAGATAGGGATTCTCCTATCTGCAAACGGAGTTGCCTCCTCATTGCAATTATATTCGTATATTTTTGTCTTCGTGTCGAGGAATTGTTTAATACATAAAGTCTTTTAAGATGGAGGACAGAGAGCTATCATCCGTTTTATCACATCAGGGAAATGAGAAGCCTGGGAATCCTTCTCACGATATCGAGAGGGGGATCCTGGGCGAGCTTGTAAATGACAGCGTAGATGTCTATCGCTGGTCAGTATTAACCTTTCTCTGCCACCGGATTCTGGAATCGTACTTCTACTGACAACATCAGGTCACATTGTTCCGTTGAAGTCAAGGACCGAGCAACGGGCAATCAGAAGCTAATCCTTGATGATATTTCTGGCGAGGCCAGAGCAGGCGAGGTCATTGCCCTTATGGGACCATCGGGCTCAGGCAAGACAACCTTGTTGAACGTGCTCGCGCGACGTGCGGCAGCCGCAAAGGCCAAGGTCACCGGCGAGCTTCTCGTCGACGATCAGACGGTGTCTTTGTCCACATTTTGTACCCTTGTCTCGTTCGTTGAACAAGAAGATGCTCTAATTGGTTCGTTGTCCACGCGCGAAACTATCGAGATTGCTGCACACCTGTCGAGACCGAGGCAATCAACGCGAGCAGGGCGTAAGGCTATAACTGAACAACTCTTGAGCGCATTTGGTCTTAACTTAGCTGTGGACACCTTTATTGGCACACCTATCCGGAAGGGCATATCTGGCGGACAGAAGAGACGCGTTTTCGTTGCCAGTTAGCTGGTCACCTTGCCTAAGATCCTATTCCTTGATGAGCCTACATTGGGGCTGGATTCAACTGCGAGTCGCGAGGTCATGTCCTATATTTGCAAAGTGGCTAGGGAGCTGAAGCTTGTTGTTATTGCGAGTATATATCAACCATCGGCATAGATCTTTGCCCTGTTTGACAGACTAGCTCTCCTATCGCAAGGCAAACTATGCTATTTTGGTCTAGTGAGCGAAGTAAACCCGTACTTTGAGAATATTGGGTCTCCCGTACCTCTGCACACCAATACCGCGGAATACCTGTTGGATCTTGTCAATGCCGACTTTGAGGGCGCTACCAACATCGCGTAGATATAGGTAGCTTGGCGAGAGTATGAAGCATTGATGCACACTCTTCATTATAGCGAGAGCCAGGTGGTTCACTGCGAATTTAAGAAGGCTTCTGCTATTGATGCCGTTGTTGTCATGATCCCGCTCCTCAAGCGAACCATCATGAAGAGCTATCGAGATCTGCTTGCGTATGGTGTGCGCTACGCCATGTACCTTGGCCTTGCTATTATGATGGGTACTGTGTGGCTCTGGCTTAAGACAGAGCAAGAGTATATTTAGTCCTTTATTAACGCAATTGTAAGTCCTGTCCGTCGGATGTTGGGATCTTGAACTCATAGCTATGTGTCTAGTTCTTTGGCTTGGCCTTTATGTCGTTTATGGCTGTCGCGTACGTGCCTGCCTACCTGGAAGACCGTGCCGTCTACGTGAAGGATCGTGTCAACGGCTTGTATGGCCTGACTGCTTTTATGCTCATTAACACGCTCGTTGGTCTCCCGTATCTATTTGGCATCTCCCTCCTTTTCTCCATCATCGCGTACTGGCTCTTGAACTTTGACTTATCCGCTACGGCGTTCTTTAATTTCGTTATGTGGTAAGTCGCGCCATATAGTTACCTACAAACAACATACCCTGATATGCAAACTACTAGGCTTTTCCTTGATCTCCTCGCTGCTGAAGCCCTGGTCGTCTTTGTCTCCTCCCTTATTCCTAGCTTCGTCATCGCGCTCGCCCTCGTGGCCTTTGCCAATGGCCTTTGGATGTCTGTTGGCGGCTTTCTGCACCCCGTCCCGCTCCTTAACCCTTTTTGGAAGTATGTGTTTCACTACATCGATTACTAAGCGTACGTGTTCTAGGGAATGATGGTTAATGAGTTTGCGCGGCGCACGTACTCTTGTATAGCGGACTGCAAGTGCAATTTCCCCACGGAGGATTTGACTTGTCGTATCCCTGGGACGAGTGTCTTGAGTGCGTACGGGTATCCGCTTGGACAGTAGGACAAATGGGTTGGCATTATGATTGCGATCATTGTGGTTTATAGGTTTCTTGGGTGGATTGCCTTGTATGTGCGGAAGTGTTGAGGTCTGAAAATTAGTGCATTATTGGACTGGTCTTGCTGCATTGTACTCGGCCACCTGAAACTGCAATGGGTATGTATAACACTATGTTGAACTATTTCTTTGTACATTCCTATTAAATAAGAATTATCTCAAGCCGCTGAGTGTTGGTTAACTCTCTTGCAGGATGTAGCCCGCGTGGTTGCGCTTGTGCTGCGACGCAATCCTACCCCTTCTCTCCGTCCAAAATCTTAGGGATTGTTGGTGTTGTGAATGCGTCGCGTTTGTCAAGTGAAGCCATGAGCTATTATGCTGTGGGCTTGGAATGCGTAGCTAACGGGCAGCTTTACTACTTCAGTACGCCATTGATCATCTGTATGTGATGTCGATTTGTCCTCAATTCATCTAGTGCAAGTACTGTATATATCTGGGAGCGAAGCATGCGGTGTCTTCTACGGCTCGGGAAGGGCCAGGGAATTTTGCTTCGTTGCTTGACCTTGGAAAATCGTAACAACATGCGTCCGCAGAAATCAAGCTACGCGCCGCATCCCGATCGTGTCTCCATCAGTGGTGTCATCGACCTCCAGCTGCTTGAGCTTAGAACACCACAAGGGTCTGAAGCAATCGTGACTGATTTAGCTAAACGCAACCGCCGTGATACTTCCGTGCCTGACGCTGCTCAAATGGCCTAGCGAGAGACGAAAGCTGCTATCGGTCAACTTTACCTTCTCAAGAGAGACGGTCATGATGGAGTCTTGCAAGGGATGTCCCCTGAGCCCCGGAATTCCACGATATTGTGCACATGACGTTAGGTCACTGCTGAGCTTGTGGGAAGTGCATGGGACGGTAAACTTGACCAACACTGTTCATCATCTATGACCAGGCAAGAGGCATATGAACCGGATAGCGCTTTTGCGGAGTTCGCAGCACGACGCAAGAGGTGTGGGCTGCGGGACGTGTACAAACATGGAAGAGGAGATTGAAATTGCAATAACGATGTGATGGCTACACTTTCATAGAGTCCACGACGAATTCAACATCAGGCTTTCCACCACGAATCCGCATCTAAGCTCGTTGTAAGTGATTTCGTGCAGATTTGAAAGGCGGGGGACACTTACTCGGATGTGGACCGGGAAGCGCTATCATTCGTCTAGCGTCGGCTTTCTGCCTATGATGAACACCAAATGTGTCGTTTCTGCGCTTCATTACAGTCTCTAGGTCAACCTG
This sequence comes from Microthyrium microscopicum, assembly GCA_010405405.1. Classification (NCBI taxonomy): domain Eukaryota; kingdom Fungi; phylum Ascomycota; class Dothideomycetes; order Microthyriales; family Microthyriaceae; genus Microthyrium; species Microthyrium microscopicum. Next base: position 1,020,404 of record MU004231.1, read on the forward strand.
CCCATCTTGAGTCGCGCTGCCCATGAGATGCGGTCTGCCGAGAGGATATTCATGTCCTGCATCAACCTCCCAAAAATGCCAAGTCTTTCCGTAGAGGCCAGTGATTTCCTTCATGGCTTCTAGCTCCGCTGCTTCCCACTCTTCATCAGACTTGCCTTCTGGTTTTGGCAGAATAAGCATCCCTGAGGAGACTTCATATTCGTGCGAATGCCAAAGTTTTTGCTCCTCCTCTGTGAAGGATAGATAGACAGGCTTGGGCACCATGTACTCGACGCCAATCAGACGAGCGTCTTTCTCATGCGAATCGTAGATCAAACATTGACGAAGATCTACATCATCAGTGCTTTGTAACGAGCAACCGTGTCGTGCAAAGACGTACCCTTCCGAACGTGTGAGCAGTAATGAGTCGCCTCAACGGTCCTTGTTTTCCCTTGAACGGCTTCATTCGCGTAGATATGGACTGCGGTCAAAAACTCGCAGATGCTGTGGAATGGTTTGAATTCCTACCTCCGGGTCAGCAAAGGCGCAGGTGAGAGGGAGAGTCGCGCAGACACGGGCGGTCACCTTACAGGATTCGGGCCTTTGCACATGTTTGAAGAGATTCTGTGTAGTGAGATCAGAAAAGCTTTGTCGGGGTACGACGGGAATTGAGGATGCGTCCAGAACAAGGTAGGACACGTACTTATAGTGCGTGAGCATGAATATACAGGAAACGCCCGTATATTCAGACTGGTGATCCTGAATGCTATTACCTCACCTCACTGACCTCTTCTTGAAGGACATGTAATTAGAGGTCGCCGACCACCTGCACCTTTGGCGGTCGAGCACGGTACATACTTCCAGCCTCCCCGATGATGCTTGTCACAGATCATGGCAGTGGATCCCCGGAAAAATCCAAGTACCGGGTGAAGTTGGATTAGCACAGACGTCTTGCGCGGGAGACATCTCCGTGTGTCTGCCGTCCAGATTATGACGAGATATGACGAGTCATGGACGGCGAACAACTACGTGTATCCTTGCTCGCTGAGCTGCAGATCCCCATGAATCAATTACACGAGTTTGATGCGGCAGCCGGAAATCCGGAACCGGGAATTGGGGCTTGGGCATCAGTAGAAGGCGGAAAAGCGCCGGTTAAGGCATGGCATGCAAGGATCAGGGCGTAAGCTTCGTGTATGACGTAACCTGGGATTTATTTTATTGCACTAGACATTCTTAGCTTCATCGGGCACAAAATCTTGTGTACATATGTAGATGAGGGGACCTCGGTCAAAGCTTCAACTTCTCAGCAGAACACCAAATCCAGCTTGACATGGATCCAGCAGCAATCTTCACCAACTGTCAGCTTCATCATGGTTCCGGCGACGGCCCTCCTCATGACTGCCAAGCCGGTGCAGACGAATACGCTGTTCAGAGGCTCGAGAAAGAGATTTTCGCACGCAACAATCATGGCTGGCGAAGAATAGTCCTCAACTTTACGCCCTCCTGGTTCTCGGTCACTATGGGGACCGGCATCGTTTCAATACTCCTTCACAACATGCCTTACAATGCTCACTGGTTGTATTGGTTGTCAGTGGCTGTCTTTTGCCTCAACATCCTGTTATTTGCGCTCTTTTTCTTCGTATCCATCCTTCGATATACCATGTTCAAAGGCCTGTTCATGTTCATGATCCGGCATCCGGTGCAAAGCCTCTTCACTGGAACATTCCCCATGGGACTCGCTACCATCGTAAACATGACCGTCTTTGTATGTGTGCCGGCATGGGGTCAATGGGCAACAACCCTGGCATGGACTCTTTGGTGGATCGATGCAGCCATCTCGATTGCGACCTGTCTCTACCTCCCATTCGTCATTATTTATGTTCACGAATCCGACTTAACGAAGATGACAGCAACCTGGCTGCTTCCGATCGTGAGCACCATTGTCGCTGCAGCAAGTGGTGGCATTGTCGCAGAAGTTCTTCCTAATCCGCAACACGCATTATGGACCGTCATTGTATCCTATATCTTGTGGGGCACAGGCTTTCCGCTCGCAATGTTGGTGCTTGTTATGTACTTTCATCGCCTTACAATGCATCATCTTCCACCACGCGAAGTGATTGTATCTGTCTTCCTACCGATGGGTCCGATTGGTCAGGGAAGTTTTGCACTCATGCAGCTCGGAAAAGTGGCAAAAAAAGTCCTCCCACTCACCAATGCTGTCGACGGCGCTATTACGGGAGAAGTTTTCTACAGCATCGGGATCTACACCGCGCTCATTATTTGGGGCTATGGACTTATCTGGCTTTTCTTCGCCGTGGCAAGTATCAGCCGTAGCAAGTTTCCCTTCAACATGGGTTGGTGGGGATTCACGTTTCCACTTGGCGTGTACACTGTGGCAACAACGACGTTGGCCAAGGACATCCCAAGCTTGTTCTTCAAGATATTAGGCACTATTTTCTCGGTGTTAGTAATTCTTTTATGGCTGGGGGTCAGTGTGAAAACCATTCAAAGTATTACTAGGGGCAAGTTGTTTCTCGCGCCTTGCGTGGAGACGTATCAAAGAGATATGGCGCGTAAGGCTACGGTGAAGAAGGATACTGAGAACTGAGGTAGTGACCAGACATCAGACACAATTTTCATAGATAAGCATTATAAAGTCTTCATATCCACTCTCGTCCACCACACATGGTCCTGAACATTTCTGGGCAATCGCGTTTGCGCTCCGCCCCCCCCCCCCCCCCCCCCCCCCCCCCCCCTAGACTTACTCAATGATGCTGGGGGCTGCCGTACGCGCCTTTGCATTTCAAGCCTCACAATTTTTGCTGAAAACTTGTCTCCAATCTCATGCCCAAGTTATTTGTTAACCTACTTGAAGTGATGTCCGTAAGCATAACAGGTAGTCGGCAGATTGTCGGCATTCTGGCCTGACGCCGCCACAGAAATGATTGGGAGAGGTGGCTGTGGAGGGTTTTGTCCCTCGGTTATTTTGAAGCTCACTTTGTATCGTACTTTCGCCATCACTTTCTCACACTCTTCCTACTCTTCTCCTTCAACAACGATTATGGTCATCACCCGTTCTCAAGCATTGAAGCACTTGCGAAGCGAAAAGAGCGATGGCTCAACGAGGGCAGAAGTGGTGACGCCTCGCATCGTTGATGTCCACATTCCCACACGCATCAGCAGCGATCGTCCAGTGGATTTGCCTCAACCGTTCGGACTGTCTTTCAAGCTCCAACCTGCAATTTACGGTATTATGCAGGAGCGTATCCGCACGAGCCTGTTCGATTTTGGTACAAGAATCACCGACTGGTTTACCGCCGCGTGGAAAAGAAAAGTGACTCTCCGTGGTTCCGAACAGCGGAAGAAGTCTCGCTTTCCTGCCTTGGGCGGTCTTCGCGTGTCCTCAAGGATCTCTTGGAGGAATGCCGTCGAAACTATCTGGCGGAGCTTCAGGGCAAAACGCTCGTATTCGAAGTTAAACACGGCAAATGGGAGCAGTCAACCAAAAGGTGCCGCCGAGAGATGTCGACCGTCCTCTTCGACGCCGAGACAAAAGCAGCCTTGTTGAACGATATCACGAGCTTCCTTGATCAGGAGACGCGTGAGTGGTATACCAAGCGTGGCATTCTGTATAAACGAGGCTATCTGCTGTACGGACCTCCCGGAACCGGCAAGTCTAGCCTGAGTTTGTCGATTGCTGGGCACTTTGACTTGGACATCTACATTCTAAACCTGGCCAGCGTCGGCGACGGTATTTTGGCCAGCCTTTTCTCAAGGCTCCCGCAACACTGTATCATTCTCCTGGAAGATGTGGACGTGGCCACTCAAAACCGGTCAACAGACAAGGAAGCTGCTCATTCCAACTCCTCGGCTAGCTTAACAGACAAACAAGCAGAAGGAGTCACGCTTTCTGGACTTCTCAATGCTCTTGACGGTGTCGGTTCGCAAGAAGGCCGATTACTCATTATGACGACTAATTATATCGAACGGCTGGACGACGCGCTCATTCGCCCTGGAAGAATTGACCAGAAAATAGAATTTCGGCTGGCTGATATGGGCATTATCAACCAACTTTTCCGCATCGTGTTCAAGGATGGCAAAGATGGCAAAAAGATTGAGCGACTTGGCCATGAATTTGCTGGCCTCGTGCCAGAATTGGAGTTCAGTCCGGCGGAGGTTCTTTCGCTTTTGTTGGAGCATAGGACATCTCCTGAAAGTGCTATTGCTGGCGTGGAAGCATGGGTAGCTAAAGTCAGGGAGGAAAAGCGAAATAAGCTGAAGAGAGAGGGTTCTTGGGTGCACAGCGAGTAGATCTCAGCATTGGGCGACGAAAAGGCATAACTCGACTTCTCATGTAATTTTCCTGTTCGGGTAATAGCCTCTTAAGGCGAATACTCCCTAAATCTGGGTCTTCAATAGCTGTGACTCGGCTAGGAGATCACTTTACTTTTTCCAATTCCATGAGACTGATTCGTAAGTACGAGAGTTCACGCACAGCGGCCCACCATGCTCACTCAACAAGGCTGAGGGCCAATGTACATAACCTCATGCCAGCTGTGCGTGTCGAGACCATGACCGTGTCCATGCATCTTATCAGTAGCCTCTTGCATCCGGCATTAATTGCCTTCTTGATAGCCATGCAGATTTACCTTTCGAATTCATTGGACTCCAAGTACCCGGACGAAGCGCATCCGTCACTCATAGCTCCGTTATGACTATAAATGCTGGATCATTCACTCGATTTGCTTCTGCATTTCCCTGCTTCAGTATCAATACACCATCAAAGATCATCAAACATCGTTTGACCACTTAGTCACAATCATAACCTGCCCTCCTACCTTGTTTTCTCCCTAGCCTCAAGGAACAATGGCTGAACACGCTGACCGAGATCGATTCGAAGCAACTTTCGTGGCCGAGCATAATCAAAACAACCCTGGCGATCCTATATTCACAGTAGGTTCGAAAGAGGAGATAGATGCATGGGTAGCTCGGTTAGCCTCTCGAGAAAGCGCAAAGAAGAAAGCACCGAAGTCGAAAGAAGAGTCTATAGTCCGAGGTTGATGGATGCAGAGCGCTGTCTTCACTTGGTTCTCGATGTTATTCAAGACTATTAAGTTTGTCTATTCCTCAAGCACGGTAGCATCTTGTCTAATCTGGGTCTAAGATGTAAGAGCTGTGTAACTTATCTCGGAGGGGAAAAAGGCGTGCTCACTTCATTTGAACACCAAGGGGGATGGTACTGGCTTCGTTGCTCAGTCTAGCTGTAGGCAGCTTTACTGGTGCATGCATCACCCGAACTGTTGATCTAGCGATTGCTCTTTACATTGTAGCTCTCACGAAGTTGATATCTACAATGCTGTTCGGCTGAAAGAAGAAGATAGCATGATCAGTCTGATCAGAGGGATATATGAAATTGCTCCCCCTGCCCTGTCAGTAGAGCTAGCGTTTAGGTGGCCGTAGAAATGTTAAAATGATATGGTGCACTAGTGAGTTGAACTAGGAGCCTGAGATTGATCCTGAAAGTGAAAGGCGCTTCTGCACGGAGGTCGATGGCCACAGCGACTTCTGAAGGCCCAGTTCTGGTACAAATGGAAAGGTCCCGAAAATGGACCCACTCCCAACCAGCCGGCGCCAATACTTTAAAGTCAACTGAAATGCACTTCAGATTTTACAGATCACATCGAACTTTTCCTTTATTAAACATCCAAGCGATGATATATCTATTCCAGATGCTATATCTTCAAGACCTTGTAGATCAGAAGCTACAAAAAGAATCGCATTTACGAAATCTCATCGCACACATGGCATTGAGCAAACGACTTCACGAAATACAGATGGAATATAATACAAAGGCCTACATGCCAGCTAGAAAAGAAAGCGAATCTTTCACAGAGTTCCTCGCTCAGAATCAGCCTATAACGACCGCCTCTAGCTCTACGACTTCAGTATCCAACCTTTGTAAGCAGTATAGAGCAATGACGCTATATAACCATGAGAACAATAAGGAAATATCATAAAGTTAGCCAAAGCAGGATTAATGATAGAACTCTCAAGCGAGATGTATTGTGAGCTAAGTTACAGGGAGCTAGCATTCGAGCCCTTCTTCGGACAAGCATTCCAGCAGCAGGTCCCAAAACTAGTCTCCTATCGGCACCACATTCATCGATGTATAATTGCTCTCTCACTTAGTAGGCTCTCTATCTATCAGTAACTTGTATACATATCCTTTAAATGACACTATAACCATTTACTACATAGAACCTCAAACACGTAACAACAAGTTATTACTTTTAAACTTATCTATAAACTTAATTCTCAAAGCTAAAGAAAATCTCCATAACCTAATCCAGAGAGCCAAGTAGATCTTAGACGATTTGGAGCTCGCTCTAAATATTTCAACATTCTTAGAGCACTAATATACTATCTCTAAAGGTTGCAGTACTTCGTAGCCTTACAATCAAACCTTAATCTTTAAACCCTCTTCCAGACAACATCCCGAATTAAGGAGATGTTAAAAGTATACCAAGCTAAGAAATGCCTTCCAAAGTATTATTAAGACACAAAGATTAGAGATACAGTACGTTAAGCCTAGGGTCGTGTATACTAGGAGGCCTACTACATCAAACAGCTCTCTGAGGGGTAGAGGAGGGAAGGGACTAGTTCTGGGACCTAGGCTGCGTACATAATGACGATTCAGTTTAAAATTCTTATAGTCCTGAAATTAGGCCCCTCCGGTTCAATGCTATATATCTCTGTTATTAGATATGCTACTTCTCCTTCCAAACACTCTTTTCTACGCTTCATCTTTACAACTAGCATTGTCTTCTCTTTACATCTATAATAGCGAATAGCAAAAGCCTCATTACTAACGAAGCGTCGTCTATTAATAATAGAATATTTAAAGGCTCCTCTTAGCTATCCGTTATTAAAAGCTACCTACTAAGAAATAACTTTTACTAAGTTATGTATAATCTCCTCTTCTTTAAATCTCAAATTAAGCGAAGGTTCCTTACTATAAATACAGTCTATAGATACACATGTAGTAACACGAACTACAATTTTACATATAGAGTGCTACATCTTATATTAATCATAAGAATAAGAGGCCTTACTAATAATTAGATTAGCATTGTACTCTAAACTACTAAGAAGCCTATTAAGAACATTTTGCCTCAAGTCCCTAAGCTACAATATAGCTATAGAACATAGAGGAACTCGAGATAGCATATTATATAGCGAATGCTCTTATACTTATATATGTATTACTATTATAGGGACATGTAGTATATCTATTAACTTACAACTAGACCTCTTTACATTTACGTCCTTAGAGGTATTATAGGAAAGGTAATAGATTTATAGAAACGATTCTTACTAAATTTATAAAAACGACTCTTATTAGTAAGTTAGCTAAATGTTAAAGATAATAAGCTAGAAATTCTTATAGCAAAGGAGTTTATATAATTAAAGATCTATAACTAGGTTATTTCTCGCATTTCTTTAATTAGTTTAATAGTATAATCAAGTTACATAGGTTCATATTTATAGGTCTAAGTCACTTTCTAATCCTATCTCATCTACTATATTAAGTTAAACTAGGCTTTGAAACTAAGTTAAATTAGTATTATAGCTTAACTTATTAAGTTACCTTGCCCCTAAGCTAAACATTCGAAAGGTCCTATTTTTAGGCCCCTATTAGATATATACCGCTACTACAAACTGCCTAATTAGTCGAATGGTAGCATTCTTCCAACGTCTGAGTAAGCGCATATTTAAAAGCAGGGCAGAGTGAAACTATATTTAAGCTAGAGTACTCTACTAATCTTACAATGCTTTAAGGTTAGTTCTCATTATGTTATATTTAAAATTTATTTATAAGAGATTAGGTAAGGCTGTTAAATCCTCTCTACGGCCTTCTACTTCGTCTAGTACTTCCGTAAAAGCTATTTATTTTAGCGAGAATCTTAAGCAAATTTAATACTTTCTTCAAAACAATTATATAGTATCTATAAGTATAGACTTATTACCAACCAACGAGGCGTAACAATATACGTCAACTCTTCTAGATCTATTAAAGATTTCACCCTATTAGTACACGCACTAAGAGGTAACTTCACATAATCTTTATAGGAGTTTACAAGACAGAGATTTCGTTTAACTTTATAATTTCAACCTATCCTCGGATCGTTAAAGCCTAATTGGAGCAGTTACTGTAGCTAATATTGCTTTCAAAAAACGAGTCTCCGCAAGGTTTACAACCAATAACTAGCAGACTATATTAAAAGTTACTACCGAATTCGAACGGTCTAAAGGTACATACGATAGGTTCAGCTTCACTATTGCATTACTAGCTAAGGCTAAAGCCTAAGCTATAACTATAATAGTCTACCTTTAATATTAAGTCAACAAACAAGAGTTCTAGGATAACAACTCTAAGAAGAACTACTTTATTAATCTTATACTAGAAAGGCTACAGCTATCTAATAAGGTCTCCAACCATCATCACCCATTAAGGCGTTGCCCTAAGAGTCGCCTATTAGAGCGATACAGCTTTACAGCTTCCCTTTACATAACTGTAATACTCGTAGCTAATAATAAACTAGCTAGATACGTTTTAGATTCGGAAATTAGGGTGCTTCTAAGCTCTTCGCCTATATAGATAAATCAAGGGCGATCCGAGTTAAATTTCAGCTCTACTGCTTATATAGACATAATTAAAAGCCTGTACTATTTCAAGCCATCTAACTAGTTAAGCGACGTACCACAGCTCATCCACCATTTATCTATAGACGCTAGTTATTATTCTAATAAGAGGTTCTAGTTATCTTATGTAGTTCCTTGCTTTTAAGTTTATATAGATTTAGAAATAAATATTTTCTACTTCTATATAGCAACGTTCAATCCCGTCTCCATTCTAGCGCGCTAAATAAAGAAGGCAATCTAGATCCTAATTCTAGACTCTAAGAAGGGACCAAAAATAAGACATCTCCCGGGTCTAAAATTAGGGCCTACCCTTCTCCTATATTTTTAATCTTATCCTTAAATAAAATTTATTATTAAATTATATCTAGGACAATGCTAGAAAATACTCGTATAGCTATTAAGCTAGAGACTAAGAATGTACAATTCGCTAAAGATAATAATAGATTTAATATAACTTAGTTATTAAACTAAGAACGCTATATGATATTATAGGACAGTATCTTCTATAATTACTAGTAAATTAAGGAGATCGTACGTAACTTTTCCGTAATACTATTTCTAATAAGAATATAACTTAATACCTTATATCTAGGTAATAAGGACGACTTAAAGCTATTATATATAGCTCTTATCTCTAGTAACATTTTAGGCAATATAACCTATATAAAGGATCTATTCTTTAACTGTCTTAAGCCCTATAAGCATGTTAAGGGCACATATAAGATCCTATTTAATAGTAGCATCATTCTAAATATTAATAATATCCTAAACTGCCTAGAGTTGATACTAGTAGATATCAAGCAGCTGCTATACAATAGAGATAAACTTAGTTCAACTTACTTATTCTAAAGAGACGTCGATAATACACTAAGACGTCTTAAGTCGGCGTCTCTTATATTAACGAAATCTTAAATCCTAAGAGATAAAGAGTACTTTTGGATCCTAAAGCTTAAGTCTAACGACGGCCCTTCAGGTCTCGAAGTATTTCTTGGGGACTAGAAGCAGTCCAAATATAGTATTCACTGACTGTAGGTTTAGTTTAGAGCAAACGGCGTTTCGTTAATATTAGGATAATTACTACTCAATTCCTCTTTAAAACATATCTTCTACGATTCGTTATCCTTAAATCTATCTTAAAGCCCATTAAACCGTTGGTGTTTCTAATACTTCCAATGTTCTGAATCGTTACGCTTTGTGCTATTATTCAAGTCTATTATTCTAATCTTCTTTTAAACACAACTATATACAAAGGAGGCGCTTAACTGGCTTGCTGGGGGTTGAGGTAAGCTTTTTGAAAACATAACATAGACAGAAAACTAACTGTCTGCTTAGATGCGTCTTTAGTAACATGTCCGCCTTTGACCTTGCTACCGGCTGCAGTCTCACCCTGGACAGAGTAGTGTGCGTTGGGATCGCCCTTGCTCTAGTGAGACATGTTGCTAATTATGGTCAGTAAGATGGCGGCGAAAGATTGAAGTAGTTTGTTACGTGATAGTTACCCGCTCCATTTGCTGCATATCATCGTCCTTAAACAGAGTGCCGTTCTTGAACCTTTCCTTAACCTTAGCGAGCGCCGCTTCCTTCACGTCCTGGCCGATAGCGCTAGTAAGGCGTTTGAAGCTATCTCCAGACTCTGTGATGTAAACCGAGATGCTCTTAGAGAGAGCTTTGTTGAATACTTGGCTAATGAGAGACATTTTGCTTGCGCCGGGCTTGGTGTCGACTTCTTCTCTAGAGCGCTCGTAGAGGTCTTTATGTATTCAACGACTTCTACTTTCAAATGAAAGGTCTGGCTGTTAGGACTAGAGCTACTGAACTTATGACTGTTCCGTGTTTCATTTGCCGCTAAGAGATAGGAGGCATGGAGCCTATGATTGCTTCTAATTTTAGGTTTCCTGTCCTGGAAGTACGTTCTAGCGCCAGATAGGCATAGACAGAATATGATTGGATTATATGCCATTCAGCTTTTCAAATGCTAGAAACTCTCTTGATGTCAATACAAACGAAGCGGAGGGCCTTTTGTTTGGATCGACTATTAGCATGAGACGCAGAAGGTCCCTTAATTGCTCCGGCATTTCTATCCCTTGGAGCTCTACATCCAATGGCGAAATAGCTTGCATTTCTGGCTCCTCGAGACTCATATGCCCAGCAGACTTGACTGCAGCTTTGAGCGTGTCGCCTTCAACCTCGTTAGGATTTGGTAAATTCCAGCTGGGAAAGAGTCGCTTGATCTTTGCTATAGACCAAGCCTTATCGATTAAGAAATGAGGGCTATCCCACTCGCCTAAAATCCCAGGTTTGATCCAGGAAAGTAGCATTGCGGCAACTGCCCACACCTGCGATGGCTTAGTGCACGCTTGACCTAAGAAGACTTTAGGAGCGCGCATAGAGTATGGTTGGGCTTCGAAACGGTCGCCGGTCGGAAACACTATAAGCGTGAGCAAAGGTGTATATCTCCTACGTATCAATTAATACTTGCTTACTAAGTCCCAAATCACCCACTTTAGCAACAACTCGGCCAGTTTCAATGCCAGAAAGTAGGATATTCGCGGGTTTGTAATCTAGGCTAATTAGCGAATTTCTACATGTCGGGATGAGATACTCATACCGGTATTTACAAACTTCTGGTTTTCTAGCACGATACAACTACTTAATGCTGCTCTTAAGAACGACTGAATAATAGCGTAGTTAAGCGCGCCAGGCAGGTATTTCACCTCTGCGAGAGTGGTATCAAGCCATTCTAGAGCGATACACGTCCCGGTACTACCTATAGAGTTGTCAAAGACATTATATAGTTTCCGAAAGCATGCAGCCGAAGCGACTCCAGGAAGGAGATAGCTTTGACGTTCACGTTCCAGGTTCTCCGTAGCAGTTGTATCACTGGGCGACGCTGCTTTGATGAAAGCCCTTAGCAGCAGAATCAGCCTTATAATGTAAGGGACGATGATACAATAACAAACCATTGGGGAGAACCAAGTGAGTTTTCATGTTGAATGATTTCAGCTTTGAAGCCAGTAGATATTTGCGTGTTATCGCCTTCAACGGCCTCCTTAATGCGGTAGTTCCAGCGTGCTCCTGAAAGAATGTGCCCAGGAGCAAGCGACGACATGGGTTTTGACAACGTTTTCCTTGCAGCAGATGAAATGGTGCGGGTCAAACGCATTGTGGAGGATCCAACGGGGGAAGGACTGAAAGGGCGTAGTTAGCTCTCGTCAGACGGCTGTTCCACTACTTGGCATGCCTAAGGCCCAAAGGCTACATTGTCACGATGCCAAGCCCTTGCCGGGTTGCTCCTGCGACCCAGGCTTCTCAATCGACTCTCCGAGGCATCTCATCATCTTTCCTTTCCTGCTTCGCCTATACGCTTTTCACTCTTTCTCGTATACACTCACAATTCCCTCTCATTACACTCTCTTGCTTGCATGCACATATCCACTCATGCTTCATTTTAACACGATCCTCTCATCGACTACGACCCTCCTCAACATCGGCCACCCTCCTCTCATCGACCACGACTTTCCTCTTATTGACCACGATCCTCCCCATAGAGACTAGGCACACTAAATGGTCGATGAATTCACATCGCCCGAAGCTTATATTAGCGAGGACATCTCCAGATACGCGGCGAAGCCTAGCAGTTATGACAGATTATCCGCATTCCAAATATCCAAATTTTTCAAACGTCATAAATCCACCACAAAGGACGAGTGCAATCGCGTAGCCACCAATATCCTCAAAAGCCCCGTCTCTCCTACACCAATACAAGGTGCTACGAGCTATACTGTAGCAGCCGACTCTAGGCAAATACCTGCACACATTCTTAAGAAGTTGAACGAGACACGACAAGGGCTTCCGTTACTCTTCCAACCGGAATACCCCAGCGCGTCCAGCACGACGACTTCTTGGAGAATAACTTCCACGTGAATGAAGCAACTGGCCATATTATAGGCGTTGTCGATTGGGCGGATGCTATAATTGCCCCGTTTGGACTTTCTCTCGGCGGTCTTGAAACAATACTTGGTGTTCAGACTTCAAGCAGTTGGCATTTTCATCCCAATCATGTTGAGCTCTGGGAATATTTCTGGGAGAGATTCTACGAACAAACTGGTTTTATCTCTGCAGAAAGTCGACGTTTAATCGAAGTCGCAAGACTGTTTGGATTGTTCCGAACTCATGGTTTTGAAGAGGGAGATGCGAGAATTGTATACCTCGAGGCGTTATGTATGCTTTGAACGAATGTATTCGCTAATGCGTATTATCCGATACACGAACAAGGCATCACGAATACTACGTTCTTGAATGCACCTGATGGCCTGAGGTCTTGTATGCGCGAGAAGTGGAATTTACCCATTTTGCGACTAGATCGTCGTGTGCGCGGGATGCTATCTACAAGCCACCATAAGCAGGCAACAAAGGGGATTGAGCTAGATATCGAGATGACTAGAAATGGGTCTAAGTAGACAGCTTTATAGTGATCTGATTCTTGACCCCCTTTAGGTCTAATTAATCAAGGTCCCGAATTTGGACCTTTCATTAAACGACCCCTTCGCGTTTTAACGGCCTACATCTAGAGCTGTTAGCCCAATAAATTCAGTTTCCAATTGACGTATAATTAAATCCTATTTAAATAATAATATCCGCCTAGTAACGTAACTAATTCTCTAATTTGGATAGTAAGATAGAAGAAGATAATTAGGACAACTTCAGCTTAGATAGGATCTATAATGAGAATAATAGAGACAATAATAGCCAGAATATCGACGACGATGTTAGTAAGGCTGATTTAAGTATAGAGGCCTCTTCTAATAATAAGGATCCTACTACTAAAGACCTAGCGTTTATTGTACCTAATACATACGAGTCTAGCGACAAGGACGATAGTAGTAATAACAAGATTAATAAGAAAGAAGATGCTTACGTAGGTTATATAAAGGGTAATAGTACTTTCGTACTACTTATAGAATATAAGGAGTTAATATTAAAGCTATTACTAAAACTTTATATACTTTAGAAGTATACTGTAGAACAACTAGTACGTCGTTGAGAATAATATAAACCCTTATAGACATTACTTCTTACAACCTAAGCTTTCTCTCTTACGACTAACTCTCTAAGGCATAAGATAATAAGGATGAAATTAAGCTTAGAATATAAACTTAGTAATTACTTAGCTTCGTCCCCAGCTTTACCTAACCCTCTAGATACTTCTAAAGTCTATAGATACTTTTCTTTCCTGCCTATAATTATTCTTTATAGCAATTAAGAACCTAACTAAAACACGCCGCTCTACCTTCTTCGAAAAGACTTATATAGTAACTAAGATCGCCTAAGATACTACTAGTTAAGAAGGAAATTCTATTCGCTAGTTATATCTTCTCTTCCTTATATATAACATTAGCTATATACTCCACACTTTCCTTTTCGTTAAAAACTATCCGTAATTACTTTAAATCGAAATAAGAATATATATTCGTATAAGTAATAAATACCTTAAATAGAGTAGAATATATATTCTTTCAATTAGGAAGGCTAACAATATTAAATTGCTTATTAAATAATATATTATAAAGAAGAAAATCCTAATAAATAAGTAGATAACCTTCTAAGCTAGACGTTAGGTAAGGCCTTACTTTCAACGTAGCAACAAGGTTAATTAGAAAACACTTAACTTCGTACTAGAGAGTTTATAATATTTAGTCATTACTCTGTCCTTTATAGAGAAATTCTAAATTCTTAAACTTTACGTAAGTAGCCTAAGAAAGGAAATAGTTAATAGGTAATAAAAACGGTCCCTAAAAGCTAAAGGGGGCTAGTAAAGGGCTAACTTTAACATCCCCTTTAGGTCCTAAGACAAGAGACCTAATCTTATTAAGGTAAATAGTAGCTATTTAGTACTAAATGTCTGTTTAGTATTACCTAAATATAGAGATAAGGAAAGCATATACCTAAATTAAAGCTATTAATTTCCTAATCTTCTTCTTTTATATATAAAAGAAATCGTTAGGACTTCTAATATTATAAAGTATATTTCCTTAAATATATTATATAAGTACGTATAGAATCCTAATAGGGTTAGCATCTATTAATGTTTAATATCTAAAAACTACTAGTACTAGTAAGTTTATTATTATTATAAGATACTTCATTATAGCAATCTTATTTTTAAAGGCAAATTATTGCTCTTTTATCTACTATACTAACCTTGCGCTTCTATTTAAAGTAATAGGAACCCGTACAAGCTATATTTCCCTATTAAAAAATAATACGCAGCGCATAATATATTAATTTCTAACATAATAGTATCTATTATAGTTATAATATTAATTACTAATTAGGCTTTAAACTTCTTTAAGTAAGGTAGTCTAGTTAATATACTTAAAAGTATATTATATATAATTTATATTATGCTAGCCACGCTAGTAAAATATAAAAGGTTAGGACATTATTATAAATAAATAGTGAGTTAGATAACGGCGGTTAGAAGTTCTAAATACTCTTAAGCAGTACTAAAACTAAAAGATTAGTTATATTATAGTTGCCTAATCTATAGATACAACTCATTACAAAGCGAAGGGAAGTATTAGAACATAATATAGAAACTAAATTTTTCCTATCTAAGAAGTATAATACCTTATAAATGACTAACTTCCTAAACTAACAAACAGTAATATAGTTTCACACTAGGACGGCCTACTAATAATAAGGCAGTACGGACACAATGAATTTCTATATATAGAGTAAGACGCTACCAAAGGGTTATATAAGATAAAAAGAAATACCTATCTATTCTCTTTTATAGCTACATTTTAGATAATTATCGCCTCTCTTTATATTCTTCTCCTTACAAAGAACTAAGTTCGTACATTAACTATAGAGACTAATCTTGCTAGATATAGTATTAATTAATAAGTAAAATAGTTTAGATATAATATCCTAATAATTCTAAACTTGCTTACCTTAAAGGAAATAGATAATTAAATTACTTAAGAGAGGAAGATTATAGGCTTCCTTTAAATTACTTAAAATACAAAGTTAAGCTCTAAGGCATTTTAATAACTTATAAGCTACTACCTTTATTAAAGAGCTTAGGCCTTCGCTAAAATCTAATAATAAAGTTTAGCGCCTTATAGGTTATTTAGAGGACACCTATAAAAGTTAAAGGTTAGAATTTCTACGCGCTAATTAATTAAGGTTATTCTCCCGTTTTTAAGACATAGCATAAGCTTATTAAAATAGGCCGTACTAATCTAGCATTAGTATAAATTAATCCTTTATCTAACTTATACTTATAAATAAGGCTAATAACTAAGAATAAGTTAATTAGTTTACTAACGTATTCTTATATTAGCTACATCTACGATCTAACCCGCAATCTAACCTACTCTTAAGGGTTCGCGTCTTTTCCTACACTCTCTTAACTAATAAAGCACTTACGTTAAAAGCTAATTAAATTAAGTTTTCTTTTACCTTTTAAAACTTATATACATCTATCTTGGATTAATACAAGTTAATTATTATACTAACGCACATGTATATAAATAGGCTTAGAAGGAAGCTAGTTTTTAAGCTACATACGAGTTCCTAGTTAACGTATACGAGTTATCTAATAACGTTAACTTACGTCTTCCTAGATACTAAATTATTATACACAGGATGCTATTACACAAGCTATAAGTAGGTAATAATAAGAAGTAAGCTAGGTTATATTTTAAATAAGTCGTTAATTCTACTATCTATAAATCCTTAATATTATTAATTATCTCTTCTATTGCACTCCTCCTTCCATGCTTATTCTTACTATCTTTATAATAGCCCGTCCCTTTCTATCTCTAAATTCCTATATATACTGTTTTAGGTTAGATTTAATAAATCGGCTTATCTCTCTTTATTAAACATTGCTCTAAGAAGAGTTATTTGCGCGAATGTAAATAGAAGCAATAGGCTAGTATTATAGGAGACTATTAACTAATAAGCTAAGCTCTTTAGTAGTAGAAGACACCTATTTACTCTTAGTAAATAAAGTATGCTAATTCTTATGCCTTAATCTCTTAAATTAGATAGATAGACGATATATATTACTAAACTATAGACTAATTGGTTCGTTCTAATCCATTATCTTAAAAACTTAATATATATCTATTTTAACGCGTTCTAGTCAAAGCGGCTATTTAACTAACGAATATAACTAAATCTTCTATTTCTATATTACTACTGTTGCTTAGTTCTCTTTCTTAGCTCTATTTCTTTTTAAGATACGAATAGTATACTACTTTACTATTTTATAAACTTACTTAATATTTTATAAAGTTTCTAGTTCTACGTTTATTAGTTAATTAGTTATTTATTATAAAATCTCCTTACTATCCTACTATTAATAATTTCTTTTACTTTCTCGTTAATTAGAACATATTTAAACTTATTTAAGTAAAAACCTTTAAAGCTATTAGCATACGAATTTAATAGTCTGACGGTCTGTAATCTAAATCATACTTACTATCTTTAGATAAAGAAATAAGTCTACTATTGCGGAGTGCTACTACCTTCTATAATTTATACTTGCTATTACAAACAAGGAGTCTAAATAACTCTCTAACATTTATTATTACCTTAATAAACTATATAGTACGATCTATTCTTCTAATCTTATAAACTTTTTCGTCCTTATATATTTTCTTCTAAGGCTCCTAGGAGCTTTTTATAGCTAAAGAAGGTAGAGTAATAAAAATAATATACATACCTCGTTTAATAAGATATTTAATAATAGAGGTTAAGTTATTAACGTATTCCTCTATCTTAATACTCTCTTAATACTTATTAGAAATATAGTAATTATTTAATCTAAGCTATAATACCTTAATTAGTATTAGTAAGAGTAAATGGATTTAAAACAAAACATACTATAATTTTTACTTTAACTGTAAGATTATTAAGAAATATATAAGAAAGAAAGTTAAGGAAGTAGTAGGAATTGAAGCCGCTACTATTATTAGTAATAAAAGCTATAATATATACAAAATACATACAAGAATCTACGAGACACAATATCTAGTATATTTATAAAGTCTAAATAATAGATATTAGTATATAAATATAGTAAAAATGTATAGAAAAATTACGTACCTTTTTATAAAAATAGGGTAAGGCCTTAAGAAATATGCTTAGAGTATTCTATATATAAGTCGCTACTAAGCTATATCTATAGGAGCACTATTCCTACAGGTTAAATCTCGTACTATAAGGTAGGATATTTAGATTCCCTTTTTAAAATAAGCCTAATCTTTTCCTAATTATATATAGAGCTCTAAGCTTGCTAAGAAATGAACCTCCTTCTTAAGTCTTATAGATAGAAATTACTAAACTTAATAGCTTGTAGAGCCTAATCTTAAATACCTCTATTCTTAAATACTACTGCTAATATTACTATAAAGTTCTATAGTATAATTAGGATATATATTAAGTAATTACGTTAGTTATACCTATTATAGTATTA
The DNA here is from genome assembly GCA_010405405.1 of Microthyrium microscopicum. NCBI lineage: Eukaryota > Fungi > Ascomycota > Dothideomycetes > Microthyriales > Microthyriaceae > Microthyrium > Microthyrium microscopicum. Next base: position 1,038,576 of record MU004231.1, read on the forward strand.
CGAATAGAACTTAAATCACGTCGTTACTAATCCTAAAAAGCTAAAAGAATCCTTTCTTCTCTCTATATCCCAGCTGTCCTAGCTCCTTAACTACCTATATATAACTTTAAGGCTACTTTAATTTTAGGTAGTAAAGATATAGTTGCCATACTATATAATTAGTTTATTTAACTTGCTTAAGGAGACGCTTCTATGTAACTACTATTTTAAAAACCCTAACTAAAAGTATAGGCTTAAAGCCGTCTATAATATTAAACTTCTCTATAAATTCGTTAAGAACGCCCTTAGATATCTAGACTTTATAAATGTTAGCTTTGTCGTAATAGACGTTAATACGAATAGAGCTTATAACAATACTCTAGTTAAATCTATAGTCTTTTAACGTTAAGGAAAACTAAGACTAATCTATAGATTTATAAATACCTAGCAACTAGAATTCCGTAGAGACTATTAGAACTTCCATTGCTTTAACTATAAAGACTCTATAAAGAAAATAATTTATAATCTAGTAGTAATCATCTAGAAAGGCATTTGCTATATAATGCATATAGATAGTAAAAACTTTAGGTTATATCTTAAGGGTCTACTAATCTAAAAATTTCTTACGTTTTAGATCCTTTGTAAGCCTTTCTTTATATTTTTTAATTAGGTCCTATTTAGGGGATGTTAGATTATAGGGATTTTCTACCTTAGTAGATTCTCTAAGTGTAGTTAAGTTAATTATATCTAGTATAATAACTTTGTATATATTTAGGCTAATATATTAAGAGTATTAAAAGTCTTTACGATATTATGCTTAAAGCGTCTTAAAGTCCTTGCATCGTATAAGTAGAAGAATATATAAGTCTATTAAGATCTAGTTAGAGCCCAAGATATAGTTTATTAAGATCTAAATATAAACTTTAATATTAAGTGCAGCGACGAAGTGCTAAACTTACCTAGTCTATTATAAGGTTTAGTAAGTCGTTACTTTAGTTAGGTGAGGCCTAGCTTCTATAAATATATCTAGGTTAGATAATAGAAGTAATTACTAGGAAGTAGCTTATTACGTTTTACGAGAATAGGAATTTTAATCCTCCCTTTTTAGATATATATAAAACTAGTTTAACTATTAAAAAGTAAAGTACATATTACAAAAATAAACGGGAACGCCTAGAAAGGTAAGTAGTCTTCCGCCTATAGCTAGCGGAAGAGAATAATATAACTGCTACTAACTATATTACTATTAATACGATACTAATATAATATCTTAGAAAACAAGTCTATAAGATAAAGGAGTATAGAGTCTAAATTATTTATTAACTCCTATACCCCTAATATGCTTTAGAACTCTCTCTAAGTAAATAATACTATATATAGCTTTCCTTCCTTATCCTATCCTAAAGTTATAACTTAGATATTAGAAGAAAATACTTTAATTTTAAATATCTTAAATAAGCTATTTAGATTAGCGCCGTAGTAACGATATATATATGCGTTCTACCTTTTAATAGTTTAGAGAGGATGCTTTTTAGACTCGTATGTAAGCTGTAGTAACTTTAGCTTTTAGTTCTAATATTCTATATATAAAATACTAACTAGATATATTTAGATCTCTAATAGTTATTTAAACTAGAGTTTACTAGTTAAGTAACAAGTAATTATAAAGTTAATAAGAATCGTAAAGTATCGTAATGTCGTAATAATACTAAAAAATTAAATGTAAAGTATTGCTAACTACATGCTAACTGCATACTAACTACATACAAGCTATGCTAAGCCGTACTAATAATATAAGCCACGCTAAGCCTTGCTAACTACTTACTAACTACATCTAACAAAATATAAACCTTATTAATAGCTTACTAACTACATGCTAACTACATGCTAACTACATCTAATAAAAATATAAACTACGCTAAGTCTTACTAATAGTATTACACTTAACTAACTATCTATAAACGCGTTACTATAGAGTCCTATACTAGCTAGTTAACCCTTACGAGCAAGGCACATAAAAAATAAGAATTAAGATAAGGCTACTCCTAGATTATAGGTATAGTACTTCTATATACGTCTAAAAATTACGACTAGTAAATTAAAGAAAGTAAATAAGGTAAATAAGGCAAAGGTAATATAGAAACTTAACGTAACTTTAGCCTTATAGACTTAAACTTATAAATATGTACTATTTACTCTTATTAAGCGTATATATAATAATACCTACAATAGCTTTACCTACAAAAAGGTTAAATCTTAAAATAATACGTGTATAAAATTATAATAATAAAGAGACTAAAAGTATAGATAGGTATTAATATAGATACACTAAAATAATTCTTACTATTACTATTACTATTAGCTTTCAGCTAATTCTAGTCTCTTACTAATAATAGGCTACTCTAATAAAAGATTATAAAGACACTACGAGGGTTAGGTCACCTAACTTTTCTAAAAAGGAACATTGTATTTCTAGAACGTAGGGTTTCTATAGCGCGTTACAATAAGTAACTTTAGAATACTAGATAATAATAACACGAATAGATTACGTACTTTAAATTTAGCAGCAACGTTATAACGTTAATAATAATGCCTATAAAGAACTTCTCTTTATACTAAATCCGCTAAAGATATTAGAATTAAGTAATAGTAATATCCCCTTAGTAGACTTATAGTTTACCTTAGAAAGCTAGAACGACCTACTAAACTCCTAGATTAACGCATCTACTTTAAACGCCTCTACTCTTTCTTAGATTAATTATAATATTTAATTTAAGATTCTAACGAAACTAAATTTAACTAGTAGCTAGCCTACTAATAATTTTATACTTATTAATTATAATTTTAATCTCCTTAACGCTAACTATTAACTTATCTAGAACGTTAAATTAACTTAACTCCTTAATAAAGATACTCTATACTTCTACTTAAGTAATATATTAAATAGCTAAATATATACACCTTAATAGCTAGTACTAATAGCTCCCCCGTTGTCTAATTCTAAATAGAAGGAGCCAGCGTACACTTACTACTAAAAGTTCAAAAAAGTAATATAAGTCCTATAGCTATTCACGTTCCTATTACTTACTATTTTAGTACAAACTAATAAATAATAATATCTACGAACCTTATACGAAGGCCGATATCCCGCCTTAGGTTTATATTTGTATCTAGTATGCTAACAAGCTAGTATTTGCTAAATATACGTAATCCTCCTTCCTCTCTTTAAACTTTGCCTAATCTATAACAGAGAAGAACTTAAACTATAAGCAGAAGCTAGCTTAGGAGAATCTTAAGTTTCTAAACTCTATAAATAACTATAATCTTATACCTGTTTTCCTTTAACACGACTAGCAAGGACCCGTCCTTTACGTATATTACTATAAATTCATACCTACCTCTTCCGATTAAACCTATCTCTACTATAAGAAAGATTACAAGTAGGAATATATATAGTTAACTCCCTTTGCCCTAAAAGGATATAATAATCTAGACCTATACGTTAAATAATATATATATTTTTATCTTTAGTAAGTAGGAAATAGTAGATCCTAGATTAATTAAATCTTTACTAAAGCTAAGAAGTATCTTAATATAAATATTACTTTCTCTAAGCTTTATACAATACGCTAATACTATCTTAGAATCCTTTAATATAGAATACGTTAAAGCTATAGGCTGTATACTGTCTTCTTATAAAGAGCTAGGAGATTAGTAAGCATAAGACGCTTAGAATATTTATAGTTACAAACAATTGCTTATTACTCTTTAAGTAGCTTCCAGCTCCTTAACTAGTATAAAATTAAGCAGACTAAGATCTTAAATAATACGTTGCTAACTACGAGGTAGCAAATCTAAGAGAACTTCAAAATGCTATACGTAGAACCGTATAGAAAAGTTAGATTATAATATTTACTATAGTTCTAATTATATTATTAATACGAGAGAGGAATATTTAGAGGCTACTATACTAGATATATTACCCAAAGTAAGTAAGTACATCTGCCTTTCTAATGCTAGCTTCTACTAATAGTCTTTAATAATACTAATAGTAATATCCTAAATTAGTAGTTACTCTTGTTTGTAGAAGCCTACATATAACTAACATCCTACTAGCTTATGTTTATTTCTCTAAAAAAGTCCCTTAATAATTTCGCGAAATTAAAAGTAGCCTAAGGTTACATTAGTAGCTTCAATCGGCTAATGCTTAATATTAATAAATAGATAAAGAGAGTGTGGATTTTTTACTATGTTCTTTAGCATTTAATTAATATAATAATAAGCAAGTAAGGCAAGCATTAACGCAGGATTTTAGTTGCTAAGTAGATGACACCTTATAACTACTTTATCCTCTAAAGGATTTTTTGAATCTTTAGGCGCAAAGAGCTATATACTTCTTTAATTAAACCGCTACAGTCAACCTATAGTTGTTAACAATATACTATTAACCTAAAAGTACTTACTTATATCTTTAATAGTACTATACTCCCTTAAGTATTGTAAGACTAATGCGTTATTATTATTAAAGGTCGCAAGTCTCCGTACGATAGACTTAAGGTTATTATCTATTCTATCTAATAACTTTAACTAATATTCTAAGCGCTAACGTAGTTTAATTTTAGTACAGTTAAAGGAGAGAGTAGAATAGCGATTACAAATCTAATAAAGACTTAGTTAAGGTTAAACTAGATAGATAGCTATAGCTACCTTAAGTTTAAAGTTAGCTACTTACTTTACGCTCCTTAGAAAACCATCTAATAGAAATCTATGCTTTCTAACAGCTTACGCTTTGCTTATTTCCCGTTTCAAGAGGTCAGTAGTAAGCTAAGCTAGTAGTAGAACTAAATTTTTAATGCTTTTTAAGATAAATCCTTAAAAGGAAGAAGTTAGACTCTTATCTTCGTCTCGCAATAAATTGCCAACCGAAATATAATAAAAATTGAATTCTTAAGCTAGCAAAGCGTACTACGTCCCTTTTCTAACACCCGACCCTCCTAAAGAGAAGTTAGCTAGATTAAAATAAAGATTAATAACTAATACTAGAGACGAAGACTATAATAATATTAGCCTGCCTTCTTAGTTTCAATTTATTATATTTCTATAAATAGGCGTCTAGTAAGGGCTTAAGTTCTAGTAGAGTAATCTTCTCTTTTAATAGTATAAAATTACTTATATCTTTACCTATTCGTTCTTTATATATTACGGCTTAGTATATACACTCTAGCTTGTCCATCTGCTTTGCTAAAAAAGCTACTCTAGTTTTCCCTTCCTTATATTCATTCCAAAGCTCTAATATTTAATTAGCGAATTTTGAATTTATAAGGCGAATAGTACACGTAAGGAATTTAAGAGCTATTGCTTTGCAAGTATATTTCTCTTCTATACTATATTAGATAAAATACGTTAATAGTAATAGACAACTTACCTAGGCTAATCCCGTCTAAAGGAGCAATATCCCTAATTACGGCCTCTCCTATATCGTAAACTAGTGCTATATTAGAAGCCCTTGCGGTCGTTTTATCGTCAAACTACAAATATTAGTAAAAGAAAAGAACGTAGCACGCTATTACTAAACTCTAAGCGCTACTCGACAGGCAATAGCTACGTAATGGCTATAGTCTACAACGCTCTTAAGATTAGGAATACTGCGAATAACCTATCCACGGCAACGAGTAGTCTTTAAAGGCTTAATTCTCTTAAAGAACAAGAAGTAGGATTCTACTATTATGTAGGCTAGAATTTAATAACGAGGAATAATTTAGAAGTTAGGAGTAGACAGAGTAGTACGGAGATTAAATGTAAGAAGAGGAAATCTAAATAGTCTATATAGCAAAATACTAAGGCCCGTAGATTACTTAAAAACATTATATAAACTAATCTAACATCCCTGCGTGCTTTGTACAATTATTTTATATTAAACTTATTAACTTCTAACTTAATCTTCTACTTAAGCTCTAGCTTAATCTTTTTTCTAGATAGAAGCCTTTCTTAAGACGCCTATTTCTTAGGTATTATAGGGAGCGAAATATAGCTACTATTACTTAGTTGTATACGCTCTATAACTAGAGCTTCCGCATTAAGAGATATAAAAATTATCTCTAAAAAGAATAACGTAGTATTAACCTTGTAGTCTTCTATAGGCTCCTCGCTAAAGAGCTATAAAAGATTAAGTAGCTTGTAGAGTGCTTTAAGATTTTACTCTAAGGTATTCTAGATAGACTCTTCAATTTTAGGGTTTAGTTACGTAATCACCAAACTAATGCTAATAAACCGTAGGGTTATCTCCTAATTAAAGCCTTTTAGCTTTACTCCTACGGGTCCTAGAAGTAGAAAAGTTAATTAATTTAAGATACATTTAATCTCCTTTAGAACGTAATATAGATAATATAGAAGTCCTACTAATATAGTTTTTATAAAGCTTAGTCGTATAACTACTTCTAAAAATAGCTTATTCTCTTGTATAACTACTATCTTATGTACTAGTAAGTATTCCTACATTCCGATTTATAGGCTCTACTCTTCTTCTATTCTTTCTATAATGCATTACAAAGGTCTAGTATTACTAATAACAAAATAGACGTTAAATTATAAAATAAGGATGCCTAAGAGAAGTATATTCTAATAAAAGGTAAAGTAATAAGATATCTACTAATATTAACTAGTTGTTTTAAAGTATTTAATTATAATGTTTACTATAGTAAATAATTAATTTAAGACTTAATTGAGGAGTCGTAGCAGCTAGCTATTATTTAAATATCTACCTAGTTATATATCCTAAGTTACTCTAGTTATAAAGCTAGAAGTCTAGCGCGTAGGAGGAATAATCCTACCTATATTTATTATGTAGAAGCCTAGCCCTTACCTTTACGTTTAGGACGGCTAGTTCTTAGCTCTACTAACTATATAGTTAGTAAGATACGAGATCCTCCACTTTTCTTAGTACTAGCTAGTCTAAAACAAGACTAGCTAACTGACTGCAGTTGGAAAGAAATATTCTTTAAAAGAAGACAATTTTAAGCCCTTTCTAATAGCTATATACGATTCATTCTAAATTAGAGATCGCCTAAGGTCTATTAGTTATACTACTCGTTGTCCTTTTCTCTACTATATTTTAGGTAATAGCTAGCCTTTCCCGCCTCTTTTACTAATATTAAATTCAATCTTTTAATAGTCTTATTCCTATTTCTACTATTAATAATATATTTATACCTATAACTATTTATGTCTAGCTTCTATTCTACTACGACTACAAATTAATCTTATTTCTTTAGGTAAACCAACTCTCCTTTATTGTATACTAACTCCTATAGGAGTAAGCTAAGCTTCCTAACATAGGTATAATATACCTACTAAAAGTTAAGTCTAGTACCTATCCTAAGTACTAGCCTACATGATTTCTAATAGTAAAGTTTATAAATTAATAGTTTAAGGGAAGTTAAGAATATATACTAGTATTATAAAGTTATAGGCTTAAGAATTACAATTCTCTTAAGATGGCTAAGAGCCTATTAAATTACGAAAATTAACTAATACAGTTCATCCTAAATATATAAATTATATAGGTACTATAGCAAGTAAGCACAAAAGTACTAGTAAAAGGCTACGTTTTGCTTCTCTTAAGCTTAATAAGATACAAAGCGTATAGAAGTATTAATAAGATTAATTCTATTCGCATCTATCTTTAGACGTAATTATATTATATTCTTTCTTATTGAAATTTTAATTTACTTATAGCTAGTTCCTAACGCAATTCTCAGCAAGTACTAACTCTACGTTATAAAGATACCTTAGTAAGAGGGTGTCGCAGCGAAAGAGTTACTATTCAATCTAATAAAGACTTAAATATTCTAATTACAATATTAGCAAACTTAGTCCAGATCACTATAGAGGCTAATTCCCGCTACACGCTTTATATAAATAACTATAAAGCGAATAAGGTTATAAAGCAAACAGCGCTATACGGGTATATCTTCTACTTTAATTACGTTAATAGAGTTAGTCTTCTTTAAATTTAAACCTAGAATAAGCCGAACTAATATAAGAATAGTAGTACAACGAGTCGAAAGAGTTATATCCTCTCTATCGCGGAAACATTATTATTAGGTTACCTCCAACGGCAAACACTTAAAACAATGCTTGTCTCACTCTCTCTCTCTCTCCAAATCACCCTATAGATTTTCCATACCCAAATCACATAGTACGCATCGAGACCAATAGCAAACCTACTCACGCCTTTATCGAAAGACAGTTCGCGACGCCGCCATTCGCCTTCCTCCCTACCCAGGATCTCTGACCGTTCATTCTCATGGCCAGGAACAAGGATAACTGTGGATATCGAGTGCCAAGCTAAGAGGTACCAAAGAGGTGGTACCTCTAGCTTTCCAGCGACGGAGGTCAAAATCGTCTCTATCTGCGCACCTCGCTTTTTTTGACAGAGCATCTCCTGAGAGCAGATCCCGAAGCAATCCTACTCCTCCTTATTCTGAGCAGATCGTTCTGTATGATTTCCAAGGATCGAAGATATCTTTGTACTTCGTTGAGTGCTGTCCTTAATCGTTGTGAGCTTTTTTCAGGATTGCTCGGATCTTGGAATCTCTGTACAGCCAGTTGGGCTTTTTCGGATTGAAGGTTCGCTCTGAGCAGAAAGCCATCCACTCTCTTTTGCTGTTTTCTGTTGATTTTGTTCTCCTGGAGCTTGAATGAAACCTTGATTCTTTTCGAGGGCTGTACGGTCTTTTGCCGAATGTCTTCATATCGCTTCATATTCAAAGCAAGAGACATGTCACGCAGAGCGGCTGTACCCGTTTGTTTGAAATGTATGCGTGAACTGATATGGCCAGTCCCATAGCAATGAATGAAAGCCTTCTCGCTTAAAACCTTTAGCGTACGCTGCACACCGTTCTCGGTTCATTGGTCTTCCTGGCTGTGTAAAGGAGGGTAACCTTCATCAAATGGTGGGGTCGTCGGTGGCTTGCAGGAAAGCTGCACAACATTCCGAATGCTGCCCCGATGACCTATGGGATGCATACTTCTCAAACAAGCAACGATCAAATCATTTAAATCATAAATACGTGCGTTGAATATTTCCTCATAGCTTCAATTGAGAAGCGGTCCGCACCGTAATCTGGAACAGTCTTCCCTACAAACCACAGAGTATCACATGACATGGAGCGAGACAACCCCCTCTGCGGCATGTATGCACTTACAGCTCTAAGACTTTGTCAGATGGGATGCATCGGCCCGCACCTGCCATTCAACAGCACTGTCGTCAAGAATCTAATTTGCCTGAATCTAGTGTCATTAGATATCGGAGCCTTCGAGAACAAATTTTTGCTGGTCTTGGCCAACTGTATTGAAATTGTTCACCCTCACAACCAATCCGTCTGGGTCATCTGCGAGGCAGCTGGGCAATTCATGCGGCAACTGAATGATCCAAAAATGCGAAAAAGCGTTTATGAGATCATCACTCATGATCATTTGGCGAGAGACAAAGATAAACTGGAAAAGGTTGAAGTGGAATATGTGACCGAAGATGAATACATCATGGAGGATGAGGACATGGACGAAGATGAGAATAAGAGTGAAAGAAGGGATGAAAAGCGAGAGCTGATCGACAATATTATAGTGCGCATTCCTAAATCGAGTCAAGAGGATACTAACACGTTCAAGGCAAATTTAGACCAAAACTTCTCCTGTCTCATATCGCACGGACAACGATTTCTGGAGAACGCTGGAGTCAACTGGCAGAACTCGACAATGGTACTCCCATGGCAGTTAGAAGCAGAGCAGAAAGTAGATATGAAGGGCGAGGACGGGTAAAAGTAGGACAGGCGCGAGATTCTTGTTCCATTCCAAATACACCTTGATCTAAGTCATCCCCGCCTTGCTTTCTGCGTTCAAGTCTGCACAGTGAAAGCCCCTCTGTAGGATGACCTCGTGGTGAAAGGATCACGGGTACAAACATGTGAGCAGATCTTTTACAATACCTCTATCTAGCTTATTGGCTGGTCTGCTTCCTATGATCAAAATGACCTGACGGCAGACGGATCGGAAGGTTTCATTCGATTACTTCCTTATCTTCAATTCTCGAAGAACTTTCTTAGCGAATCCACTGCTACTTTCGTCCCCTCCACATCAATGCTCTCTTCTTTAAACAATAAAAAGCGATTGAGATATCTACACAACACCTCCAAGTTATAATCAGTCCAGAGCGAGTCCTAAACTAGGTATAGCGAAATTCCGAGCCCAAAAGTACTATAGATAAGTAATACATTCTACTTCCAGCTCATTTTATCAAGTTTTCGTCCTTATAGGCCGTATCTAGTCTATTAATTAGGGTTCAACATGCCGTCAAAGTTCTTTAAGATATATTACAAATAATCTTAAAGATTTATAAAGTCTTTTTATTCGAATCCAAGCTGTTTAATAATATAATACTACAGATGAGCGCTCTCTAGTATAATTTTAATACATCCAAGCCCTATAGCGTACGCTCTAACTCTAATTTACAAAATCCATTCGCCTTTGTCCCGACCTAGGATCTCTAACAGTATCTTCTTATTAATAGCTATATCTAATATTAAAAGCAAGACACTTAATAGCAATAAGTTCTAGCAAAGTTTAATATTAGAGGCCTAGAAGAATTAGCTATCGTTCTACACTTTGTCTAGACAATTGAACTATAGCTTAATATAGAATATTAGTAAGATAGAATAATTCGTATTAGGAAGTGGCAAGAATATCTAGCACTTATAAGCATCTTAAGTGGCGGCCAAAGCTACGCAATAAATAAAACAAGGGTTCTACATATATATATATATATACATGCAGCCTAGGCTGATTTCATTATTTAATTGCATCCTTATAATGTAGCTGAAATCAATATTTAAAGGCTAAGCTAAAGATATAGGAAATACAAGTGCACTAACGTCGTCGTTTTCTCTTTTCCTTTGGTCCACCTAAGTTGACGCCCTCCTTACCTTAATTCTATTCCTTAACTTTCATTTGCGAATTTTCAACCCAGTGAAGCAGGCACTCAACTACGATCCAAAAGGAGCGTACATTAAGCAATAGATACCCAAACTGCGTAATCTAGCAATTTTAGATCTAGAAGGGAACGTAGATGCGTAGATACTACTAAAACTATATTAGCCCTATAACTTAAATACAACTAAGAGGAAGGCGATACACTTAGATAAGGCAGATTTTGTAGTTAACCTACTTATAAAGATTAAATTTTCAATTAATATAAAGCTAAGGACGAACAGCCATAGAAATAGAGTACAAGGGCGTAGTAGATAGAGATCTACAAGAAGCTGGAGAGAAGCAGATACCACTGGTGTAAATGACTCGGAGAGAGGAAGGTAAGGGGGAGGGCAAGGGCGAGGACGAAGAGGAAGAATAGTTAAGGAAAATGTAACGGAAATGTCAAACGCTCGCCAGAGTAGTGATGAGGTAAGAACAACGGGAAATGAAGCACAAGATGGTGGGCCTCAACAAGAGGTAGGGAGTCCTAAAGTACTGCAAACTGGATTAGCAATAAAGAGGGCGACATCACGGCTAGCCAGCGCCGAATTCTAATCTCTCTCTTTATCGCAACTTCGTATGCCAAGAGTGTCATCTAGTTATTTAAAGAATCCTATATAATCACCTCATGCATAATCCAAAGGCGAACTCTTCATTTCATAATTTATCGAAGTGTTCAGATAATCTCCTAGTTATTAAAGTTAGAAATAGGCCAATTAAAGCTCTGAGACGTTACCAAGTAAAGAGTTTGAAATCTTTTACGCCCCTCCTCATTACCTATATACCTTAAGCGCTTGCAAGTACCCTTCATCACGCTGCGCTACTAGCAATCCAAGGTGCGTGGCTGCTCGCTCATCATTTAATTCGGACACCTGAACCTCTGTTGTTACGACACATAGGCTTATCAGCAAGCAAGGCTCAGCCAGCCGACAATGGTAGGAAGCATAGCCCACTACAAGCCACCAATTACAATTAAGGCTAGGTAGGTCGTGAAGACTTAAGAGAACCAGGTCGGCATAAATTATCTATACTCAAAAACATTCTCCTTCATCTTAAGATTCTCCTATGTCTAGTCGTCGATCTTCCCAACAAGCACCTACTCTGCTCCGTAAAAGCACCTCTATAAGACAACCTCGTGGTGAAAAACTCACTATTTAAGTTAGTGAGAGTTCGGAAAACCTAGTCGCCGTATCAACAAGTTCATCCCAAATTCCAGTGGACGCCAACTCCCGCTATAGAGTTTATTTTAAGCACTACCAAGAGAGTGAGGAGGTATAACAGGCACAGCCATGTAAATATATATTCCACTTTGCGTACATCGAAAAGGCGAGTATTCCATGCTTCAGGTTTAGACTAAGCTAATACAAGAAGTAGTAGTACAAAGAGTCCAAAGAGTCTTGTCCTTTATATCGCGGGAATATCGCCATAGGGCTACCCCCAACGGCAAGCACTTAAAAGGGAGGGCGCAGGTTTTATGGTATACCCGCTTTGAAGATCCGATTGATGGAAAGCCAAGGAGGAACTACCAAAGAGGCGTGGTGGATAGAGCTCTGGAAAAAGCTGGAGAGAAGCAGATACCGCTAGTGTGAATGACTCAGGAAAAGGGGTACGAGAACGAGAACGAGAGCAAGTAAGAGGAGGAAGAGAAAGAAGAAGAAGAATAGCTAAGGATAGTAGTCGAACGCTCGTGAGAGAAGCGGCGAGAACAGCAGGAAGTGAAGTGTAGAGAGTGCTGAAGTACTGCAAACTGAGTTGGCGATAAGGAGCGTGACTTCACGGCCTGCCAGCGCCGGATTCTGGGCTTGTCGTGAAATCGTATGTCGATAATTGATCTGATTAGTCATTTGGAGAATTCTTTGCAGTCGACCTTAAGGTGCCTTCCTGTTCGTTAGTGAGATGAGCAGTTGTATCTTGGAAGAGGGTAAAGCGATGAATTTGGGAAGTCCGATTTCAAAGTGCTGTGAAACCATTGTAGCGTCTAATGAGGCCCCCTTTTTTCTCCGTTGACTCATGCACGATCTGAACACGAAGGCTCCAGGATTCGTTCAAGTCTTCGGATAATCTCCTAGTCATTAAGTCAGCAATGGGCCAGTCTGAAGCTCGGAGACGTTACCGAGCAATGAGTCTAAATTCTTTTACGGCCTTCTTCACCGCCTAGATACTCCAAGCGCTTAAGACTACTTTCGTTCTCAACTATATTTGCAATTTCTGTCCAGAGGAGGAGATCGGAATTAGTCACATCCTCGTTCGTAATTTCAGGATGTTTGAGCTGGTTAAGCATCACCTGAGCGGAATTGTGTAGCCCAGACCAACGGAAATTAAAGCCTAAAAAGGCTACCATATGTGGCTCTGATACCAAGCGGAAAACGAAGTGGATAGTCCCAGCGTAAAAGAAGACTATCTCACTTCGATTAAGAACGCGGAACCAAGCCTAGGAAGGACAGATCTGTCGTGATAGATGCCAAGCTTTGCGGTCATCATCACTTAGATCTGAGAACCAGCCATATCCAATGCGGCTGCGTTGGCAAGTGATGAAAGTGTCTTTTCCTCCCCAGTCTTCATGGGGCGGACTGAGGGCGCCGCTTTGCCCAACTAGTGCCCAATGCCTTCCGTCGGTCACACGTGTCCGACCTGCTTTGCCTTCAGAGGCGCATCGGTGGAGAGCGCGGTGATACACCCGAGAATTAACACCACGCAGAAATTCCGGATCGGACGACGGGATGGGATTCGCGAGCTCCAACGCGTTCAAATATTCAGTACCCTCACACCTGAATCGTTCATAAAGCTGGCCTATGGTCATGCGGCTTGCAGTTTCGTCCGCGTTCGTTCGTAATTTCAGAGGAGTTTGGACGTCCACTGTCCATTTCATCTGGTCTGGCGAATATTCCTCGAAAAATGCCGTGAGAGGATCCGAAGCTGTCCAATTCACTAGATTTGGCGTGCTGACAAAGATCGGACCGTTGATGGGGGCACCACTTTCGATGAGCTCTTTTGCGTCCTCTTCTGAGAGCATATGTGCCTCATCCTGGCTCGGAGGTCTCATGCTTTTGAAGAAGTCTTTCATGACCCTGTAGTCGTAACAGAGCTGGGATTCCGGGGATTGCTCCTTCAGAATACGGTCCGTCTGCTTTATGATCGCCTTTTGGAACACCTGCTCTTCTCGCAGTCGGCCGCTTCTCAGGTCTTTGCATCCTTTTGAACTCAAAGCGGGTGAGCTAGGCTGAGTACTCCCTGTACGAAGAGGCCAGAACCGGCGCAGATGCCTCACGTTGATCGTACCAGTGGGCTTGCAGGTCGCACAAGAACAGTTCTCGTTACCTCTACCAAAAAAATCAGCAGAGTAGTACACTGTTATCTCTTCGCCTTCTTCAACGTTTCGAACTGTAGTGAAAACGGTGTGGTCGCCCTTTGCTTCCAGCTTCGAGTTGGGCTTGCAGTCGTGGTCGACAAAACGAGCAGGTCCAGCAGTGATGTAGCGCTTCCCACATGCTCCGTCTATGCGACCCAGGCTACTGTAGGTTCCCTTAGTTGCATTGGTGACTGTCGCGTTGGCTCCCTTGAGATATTTGACTTGGGTGCCTTTCTCCATCGTCTTCTTTGCCACTACACACCATTCTTCGTGTTGCGAATATTGTTGAGTTGTTGCCAATTCGAAGGGACAGTCTGACGACAGCATATCGCAGTATAAAGCGAGTTGCATGCGGAGATCGTGCAGGTCAGGAGAGTCGAGCCCAAGGGGAGTTCGAATACTGGTTATGAGCGACGAGAGAGCGGCGACGACTTGTTCATCGTGCGCCTCGCCGGAGAAGAGAGAAATCCTGACAACGGTTGTCGCTTGGAATGTTTGATTGTACTTTGTGACCTTGCAAATGTCATCGAGCAGTATGTCCGTCACACAATCATCGGCAAGTAGAAGGTCGTCCAGTTCTGCCCCTCTTCTCACTCCCTGCGCTTCGCCATGGACATCACCGCCGTTCGTTGGTTGCTCCAAGCTCTTCCATGACCTATCAAGAGTCCCAGACGCTTTCAGCCTCCGACCTCGTCGTCGTCGCGGAACCTTACTGCACGATCCATCCGCTTTGTATGTGCCCTGCGACGTAATTCCTGACGTGGAGCGCAACTGGCGGATTGGAATAACTTCAGTATCTTTTGTGACACGTCCAGTCTGCGTTCGTTGTTGTAGACTCTTAGTGTTGGATGTGTCATTGGTGTGTCGATTATCTGAAGCCGGTCGAAGTGGTGAGAAAAGAGCGATGACTAGATCAGAAATGACCACAAAGCCTTCATGATCGAAATCATAGCCGGAAAGTTCGCTAAAACGAAGTCGAAGTCAAAGTTAAATTTGCTACTTCCACACCACCCAATTAAAGTCAGCTTCACCAAGCCATTCCCTCAAGTATTCAACGTGCTGCGTGGAAAAGGTGACGGGGGTTAACCTGTCGCAACTGGCTTTCCGCCATGGACCTATCGCGGTGATCATTTAGTTCAGCTTGATGCAAGCCTTCTGCCAATCTAGCTCAGCCTTGCATGCTTTATTCGCATATCGAAGCAAATTGTAGCTCCCAGTGGCAAGGCCCAGACGAGTGACAACCGTTTCACCCCAGGCCTTCAAAACATTATGGTAGGGTGTGATACGATACTTGTACGCCTGGGTGGACCTCTTTTGGAGCTCAGAAAATTCGGACGGTAGTAGGACAGCGTCCTCCTTGTCGCAATGCTTCCCAATAAGCTGGAGAAGAAGATATGCCTTCAGATCCATCTAAAAGCTTTCTTCGAGTATGTGGGAGCATTCAATCTTGGCCAGCTCTTTTTTTACTTCAGCACTCTAGCATGAAGCGAAGGCGCTCTCCATCCGCTGAAACTCGGGGCCGCACACATCGTCAAGTGGCAGTGGAGGTGTTAGTGTCGCCATGGCGGAGAGGAGAACATCGGTTGGGGCAGTGGTTAGCCCGCACACGTGGGCAAACCGCGGGAAACGTGTTCGTCGTCGTCGTCGTCGCCGCTAAGGTTGTCGAAGTTGTCGAAGTTGTTGAGGTCGTTGAGGTCGCTCGAACGCGATTGAAGAAAGTGAAACGCTTCCGGACGCGTTCACAAAGAATGACGGAGCGCGAGCGCACGGGCCACACAAGACAGTTTTGTGTGGTCCGTGCGCTCGTGGAACTCTGAGAGGCAGAGTCTGACCGACATGGGCAATCTGAGCACGATATAATGTTAGGCTACAAAGCTATGAGATCATACTGATTTTTAGGGGAGTTGTCCAGTTCACGTGCAGCGGAAAGTATATTAAAACAAGTAGCAGTCAGTCTTAATTGCTAGTGCCTAAAAACGCCTTCGTTTCGTCCCTAGAAAGTCAAATTCGTCAGAAACTTTCCTCTTTTGATAATCAGGGCTGCCGAAGAACGATTTCAGACGTTGTTACTTAATCAGCGTGTTGACCAAGAACGGAGAGGCGCTAATATTCCAAGTTTCAGCCTGTCCCCTCTTCAATAATATGGCAAATAAGTCGGTGGTGTTTATCTCAATACTCTTTCGAAAATTGCCATCTTTATCCCAGTAGGAAGGGTCATCAATCGAATAGATTGGGCAGCCATCCAGTAGAAATTGCGCTGATTCTGCCGAGAGCCGTTCCATTAGCTTTAGAAAGGCTTAATCTGTAACTGGTACGGAGTATAAAATGCGTCCTAAACCTACAAACTTTCCTTTATACCTATCTAAATCTCTATCTAGTTTGAAATAGAACAAGGATGCAACTAAGCTATACGCTACGTTATCTATAGGCTTAGACATCGAGCCATCTCTATTAGCTTGCTCTTTTATTATTAGCATACTCGCCATATTATCTAGTCTTAACCTAAATCCATTAAGCGTAGTGTCAATTCGATGATACCACTCTAGAATACACTAAGTTTGGATCGCTTCTCTAATCTGCTTATTCTATAGCTTCTCCCAGAAGGCTTCACCTAGCTTACACAAAATGCTTTTATATCGTATATTGTTAGATACCCTATTAGGCACGTTAGCATGGTACGGTTCGCTAGTCCCTAAAGAGATAATAAAGTTAGGCTTGCTACTTAAAGGGAACAAAGCTGCTGCCTCAGAGAGCGCTAAAATTAATAGATTATTTACGAATGGTCCTACATCTTAAAACGTGCTAACATTACGGATGTGTTTCAGAGGAAAAAATCTGTAGCTTATTAATTAGTTACAGAACACCGGGATAAGAGTTAACGTACCCAAGTGCAGTAGAAGCTAAACGTGCTCTACATTCAGGTTGTTAGCATAGTTTTAAGCTTTCTCTACGAACTTACATTTCCTATAGCGGAACATTTCCTGATCCGTCCTTTGGCTTTATAACGCGTTCTTCTGCTCTAGTTAGGTCTTAGTCTATTTAAAGCGCGTAAGACGTACCTTAACCTTCAACTCGGTCGCCTACACCATTATAGTTCGTGAAGATACGGCGAGACGGCGTACCGCTAACAGTTACTACGGGAAGGCCGACACGTGTTCCTGTAGTTATTACATAAGAGATATCTAAGATACTCCTATCATCTCCAAAGACCTGTTTCAGCGCCAATTCAATGTTCTTAGGCGCATAAAGTCCGTTAGCAAAGTACGATATCAAAAGTTTAATAAAGTTACAGAAGATTGGAATTTTAGACACTATCCAAGGCGTAAAAGCAACTTTAGCAAGTCGTTTAAAAGTATTAGTAGACTCCTTAATGCCCTATCCGTTAACAAACATAGCTAAACAAATAAGGCCTCCTAGAAAAGGTCAGCTATAGCTGGAGAGTCAATAAGCTAATATAGAAGAACGTACCTGAACTAATCCCAAAAGCGACTTTAAAGAATTACTAGAAGGGAATTGGTAAGCCGATTCGATCCTATATACGCTTCATCATCCTAAGAGAAGAGGCGCCGCGAATGCTACTACTATTAAGACAAAGAATTCCCACTCTCGCTATAGGAGGATGAATTTTGATCTTTACTTCCTTAGGCATTTCTTCTCCGCAAAGGAAACAGCGTTATATTTTATACACCTATAGGTCATGCTCGTTAACGTCCCTAAAGACTAGAACGTAGTTCTTACATAGGGTATATCTACAAAATAAGCTATACTGTAGTCTTTAACATAGACAGTAGAGACAAGTACTGCTACTTTAGATGCCGTACTAATGCTATTTAAAGCGGTTCAAATTATTGCAGTAAATCTCTGCGGCTAATAAAGGACTATGTATTAGCTACTTAAAGAAGCTAATTAGATATTTACGGACTAGATTAATAAATCCACTACAAAGGATAATATCGTCCGAATCTAGGAAGGAAATAACCCTCTCTTTCGAAAATGCATCTTTATAGAGAGAATCTAGTACTTGCTCTAAAGTAAACACTATCGACTTATTAGATATTCCTGCACTAGTTAGGGCATTATAACCTATAGTATAAATTAGGAGGGTAGCTATCTAGCAGAAGACTAGATGTAATAGTAGAAGCTACAAAGGCGGTAAAGTTCCCAAAACTCCTAATATGCTTCATTAGGTTAGCCAAGTGCTCGTCTAAATCTTGCAGTGCCGGATTGTCCACTCGTAAAGCCTAGATAAAGTCGAACGGCTCATATATAATTTATAAGAAGTGCTCACATGCACTCGCAAGGAACGCAGTAAAGTAAGTCATAAAGAAAAGACATCTAAACTATGACGAGCTGCGGAACTTGGAGCGAGCAGATAATCAGATTATATTCTAGAATCTACGAACAGGAGAGAGAGAGAAGAAGATCTAGAAGAGCTATAGATCTACGAGGGAAGTAAGTCTGCTTAGCAGATCCTTAGGCGCGCTAACCCCCTTAGGTCTAGCGCGTGATTTTATAATAAGATCTCTCTTATAATATCACTATAAAGCCTATAAAGAGAAATTATTATATAACCTTTTCCTTTAGTATAGCTCTCTAGGCTATAGACTACTAATTATATTTACTTTCCTAATCTATTTTATTCTAATCTAGTCTAGTTTGGTCTAGTCTAGTCTAGTCTAGTCTAGTCCTATAAACTTTTAGTAATAAATAATATTTTAATCCTTCTATAGTATAATACTAACCTTATTAGTCTTTTAAAGCATCTTAACCTTTGGCTTATTAAGGTAACTATTAAGAAGCATTAACGAACCCTAAGATATTTTTAAAATACTCTAGTTCTTAAGTCCTAGTAGTCTAATAGTTAGTAATCTTATTAATATAAAGGAATTAGTAATATAATTATTTACTCTACTTAATTAGTAAGAACGCTATTAGAGTCATAATTAATATTATTATTAGTAGGCTCTAGTATTAGTAGTATCTAGGTAGGATATAGGCTTAGCTTACTAGGGTACTAAGCGTAAAACTTAGCAATAAGCTTTAGTATGTTCTTAGTAGCTGTCTAATTATGCTATTTAGCTTTATTATAACTAGTATACTTAATCTTATATTGTAGCTTCTTATATTAACTAGTAAAGCAGCTATTAATAATAGCGTTAATAGACTATTTATTGTTATTTATAGTTTCTCTAACGACTATTAGTAGTAAATTAGCATGCTTAAGTAGCTTAGTATCATCTATAATATAGTAAAAGACCTAGGCGTAGAAGATATTATATATCTTTATAGAAAAGGAGAGATTAAGTTTATAGGTAATAGTATTAATTTTCTTAATTATATAAAAGGAACTTGTATTCTTATTATCTAGAGTCTTTAAGAGACGTAAAGTAGGGTAGTTCTATATATCTAAGCAAACCTAGTTACCTAGTAGCAAATCTAGAGCTATATAGTAATAATAGTTAGTATATTCTGCTTACTAAGCTTATACCTAGATTAATTACTTTATTAAGTAATTATATATCTTAGCATAACCTTTCTATATTATATCTATATTAATAGCTTCCTTATTAGTAGCTATAGAAGCATTTATAGGTTTTGGGAGGCAATATAAGGACTTAAGGCCTAAATAAGGGTTAAATCTATTTTAAGCTTTAAAGGATATAACTCTTATAGTAGCGTTTATAGCAGAATTAACTATAAATTTAGTAAAGGGCAGAAGGGCTATCTAGTTATCTTAATCCTAGTTAATAAACGCGTATAAGAACTACTTAAGTACAGCGACTAAGATTTCCATTATATTATTAGTTTTAGAGTAAAATGCTATACTAAGACAGAGTATTATACCTACGCATTTATATAAGTACTTCTAAAACGTAGAGGTGAATTAGCTACTATAGTCTAAAAAAATTATTAATAGCTAGCTAATAAGCTTCTATACGTAGTTAATAAAGGCTAGTACTATTAAGTCTATAAATAGGTCTAGTAGCAAGATAAAATGTTAGGTCTATATATATTAGTTAATAACTACTATAATATGTTAGTAGATTATACCTTAGTATAAATAGTAAGGTAGTAAGATAACAAAGTTAATAAAGATATTAGACTATACGTACTTAGAGAGAAGGAATTAACGTAGGAAGCTTTACTTCTTTTAGTAAATAAGTTTAGCGAATACGTATTTATAGCCTTTAATAAAGCTTTTAACGTTCTATAATATCTTAGGCTACTAGTAATCTTCCTATAAGTAGTAGTAAGTTGTTACTACTCCGCCATAGCTTATAGCTTTATAGTTATATATACTCTATATAGCGCAACGCTAAAGCTTACCTTAAGGAATAAAGATTTAGTTATAGTAGAGGATTGTCTTATTAGTAGCTACTACGTAGTCTCTAAGCTTAATCTACTCTTATTCTAGAATACTAAAGAGTAAAAAGAGCTAATAGTTAGTTTTAGCGTAGCGAATAGTAATTATTATTTTGTCGTACTTTACTATATTTATAATATCCTATAAGAACTAGTTACTATTAAAATCTAGGGATAGATTATCTCTTAAGGGATTAAGTAGCTTACCCTTAGGCGTCTTATTATTACTAAAAGACTCTCCTATAGAATTAAGTAGCTTACCTATAGGATTAGAAATATCTAACTTATCTTAGGCAATAGTAGTTAAGTATAGTATTAAGAGGTAGGCAAGTTTAATGAGTAATATAGCTAGCTTTATTACGTACTCTATGTTAAATTAGTATAGGAATAGTAAAGGTTAAACTTATTAAGAGACGTAAGGGTTATTATTACTTTATAGGATATCTTATAACTAATAAGTAAGGGTATCTACCTTTCTATTAGCTATACTTAGGTAGTACTTTATTTTAAAGTAAAATTAGGAGAGGAACTTAGCCTATCTAGCTTATCGTTAAGAGAGACGTTTTATTATTATAAATATCTAAAGGTTATAGTAATTAAAGAATACTTAAATAGGGTTAATAGAGCTAAATAGCTCTAGTTCCTATTCTTTAAATATATAGATAATAGCTAGAAGCTCTTTATCGTAAATATTATAATTATATTCTACTAGGGTTATCTTCTTTAAGAGGTACGTAACTAGGTAAAGCTTCTTATCGTTACCTTTTTAAGAAAGGACTGTAGCATAGACCTAATCTAAGGTATCTATCTCTAGCCATATTTCTTTTATATAGTTAAAGTAATATAATATCTTAGTAAATATAAAGTCTTACTTTAGCTTCTTAAATATATATTCCTTTAGCTTATTAGAATCCTAAAGGAAGATTACCATAGCGTCCTTCTTTATAAGTACTATTAATAGTACTATAGTCTTTGAATATTTAAGAATAAATTAGTAATAAAAGTTAGTAAAGCTAAGGAAAGCTTAAACGTCTTTTATTAAAGAGGGACGTTACTAGTTAACTACGCTTTAAACCTTTTTTAGGTCTATCTTAATGCCTTTAGTAGTAATAATTAGGCTAAGGTATTTAACTTATTAAGTATTAAATTCATACTTCTAGATATCTAAGTATAATCCTACTTTGCCTATTGCTTTTAAGACTAGGTAAGTATAAGTAATATAGCTAGCTTTAGTATTGTTAAAGACTAATAGATCGTCTATATAGCCTATAATAAAGTCGTCTAGGTAATTAATTAGGATATAGTTAAGATAAGCTTAAAAGGTCCTTAGGGCTTTAGTAAGGCTAAAGGGTATAACTTTAAATTTGTATAACCTATAACGAGTTAAGAATATAGTTTTATATTCGTCACTAGGTTTAATATAAATATGTATAAAGGCGGTAATAATATCAAATTTAGAGAAGTATTTTATATAATAGATATAGGTTAAAGTTTCTAGTAGCTATAAAGAAACGTTATAATTCTTCTACGTAATCTTATTAAGTCTATAGTAGTTAATACAAACTCAAATTCCTCCTCTTAGCTTATATATATATAGCATTAGTGTAGTATAATACGATTTGCTAGCTTAAACTTAGTCTTAGCTAAGTATCTAATTAATATATTATTTAATAATAAGGAATTCCTAGTAACCTAGGCTATTATAGCAACGTTTAGAAATTATAGTATTTAGGATAATGTTAATAGAGTAATCCTATTCGCTATAGTATAGTGTAAGTTTATTGCCTAGCTTAAGATTAAAGACGTTTATATAATAGTAATATTCTTTTAGTAGGTGTTTAAGAATCTCTTCTTATAAGAGAAAAGGCTTATTATATTTCTCTTACTACTTTTTAAAGTCCTTAGGTAAGATTTTGCCTAAGTTAATAGCGACATCTTCTTTAAGCACTAGGTCTAGGTCTAGAAGTTTCTTATCCTTCTTATCTTTAAAATCGTCAAGCTAGATTTTGCTAAATTACTAGCCTTATTTAAGTAACTTAATAAAAGTAGTAGCGCTAACTATAGTAACGTTCTTAAAGTGAGGATTAGTTAGGTTAACTAAATAGCCTTTATAATCTACTAAGATTAGATAACTAGCTAGTAAGTAGTATACTAGGTAGTAGTCTAAATTAAAGAGGATTTGTTTCTTTCCTTCTTTAAGAGTAACCTCGTAGAGGTTAATCTATAGGTTGCTAAGAATAAGGTTATAGCTAGTGACGTTTATAATAAAGTAGCAGATCTATTTAATGTACCCTCTTAAATAAACGTTGACTATAGTAGCTTTATTAACCTTTATAATAGCCTTATTGTTAGCTAATTATATAATTTAGGGGGCGGAGAGATTAATAGTAAGGATCCTATATTATTTAATAAAGTTAGAGTAGATAATTCCTATCGCTCTACTCTTAGTGTCTATAAGGATATTAATTTTTAAGTAGTAGCCTTACTTTAGAGAGAATATAATACTATAAGTAGTCTATTAATTACTTACTATAAGTGTAGTAGCTACTTCTTAAAAATAGAAATTATATACTATAGAGGTAAAGAATATCTTAATAATAGCTAGTTTAGTATTATTAAATATAATAAGCTCTAGAAATAATGCTTATTAGAGATTACCTTCTAGGTATTAGATAGTCTTATTAACCTTATGTTAGATTTATTCTTTAGAGAGAACTAGCTTAGGGTTAGGTTTATCCTTCTTCTATTACTAATTATATACTTCTTACTTATTTAGCTCCTTTATACGTCTTTATAAAGGAGCTTTTAGTTTTCTATATCGTTACTATAATTATACTTATTGTAATTATCCTTTATAGTTAAAGACTAAGGAAATTAAGCAACAATTTAATTATAGATAGTAGTGAATTCTATAATAATAGCTATAATCTTTAGTTATATTTTAGTGTCTAATAAGGCGTCTCTATCTTTACATAGTACTTTATTTTGCTAGTAACTATAACCCTTTTTACTGTATTTTATATAGCGGTTGTCTGCCTTTAACGCATTATAAATTTCTAAAAGATAATTATGTTTAGGCTTTTATCTACTACCTTTAGCTACTAGGTAATTATTATTATTATAGCTACGTAGATTTATAGAGGAGACATATTTAATATAATAAGCTATAGTATATAGGCTTTCTAAGAAGTTAGTAAAGGTCTTTAATTCTATAAAGAGTACTCTCTTTATAAACTTTAAAAGTAAGAGGGGTTACATTTTAATAATTTTATCTTAATTGCTTAGTTTAGCTTCGCGTAAATTCTTTAAGAAGCAAACTAGGAACTCTTTAAGTTTCTTAGTAGGCTTTATTATAGCTTCTTAACTCTTAAGCTAAGTTTTAGTAATAATATAACTATCCTTAATACTATATTTACGATCTAAATTAGACTATATTTCTATAATAAATAAATATAGGTTAGTTAACTCGCAGTTACTCTACTTATTAATAGTACTAAATACCTAGTCCTTTATTACTTCTTAGATAACTTAGATCTTAGAGGCTTTAATAAAGTAAACTTAAGTATTATTATCTAAGTAGTTTAGTACCTTACTTTTTTAAGCGTAATACTTTTATTTATCCTTTTTAGAGAAGAGTAAAGGCTTATTACCTTATACTTTAAGAAGGGAGGCACTACTAATTAAGTTAAGGTTAGAAAAGGGAGTAGTTTAACGTAAGTCTAGTACCCCTAGAGGTATATTTAAGTTAGGTTAATCTATGTCTTAAGCTAAGAAGGTTTAGCGAAATAGATTATTATCTATTAACTTGTTACGATTAAGATAAGGATTAGCTACTTTAGTAGCTAAGGGTTTCTTTTAAAGGGTATTAACTTAGGCTTAAAGAATAGTAGCTTTGTCTACCTTCTCCTATAGAGCTTTATAGTAT
Organism: Microthyrium microscopicum; assembly: GCA_010405405.1. NCBI lineage: Eukaryota > Fungi > Ascomycota > Dothideomycetes > Microthyriales > Microthyriaceae > Microthyrium > Microthyrium microscopicum. Next base: position 1,063,217 of record MU004231.1, read on the forward strand.
TTACTAATTTTATTAACGTAGGTAGTGAAAGCTTCCTTAAGTAGATTATTATTATATTATAGTTTCTATACCTTTTAGTAAGCAGTTACCACTTCCTTAAGGGTAATAGTACTATCTTAAATTTACGCTTTTAGGTAAATAATCTACTTTACGCGTTTATTGTTAGTTTTAGCCAAGTCCTATATCTTTTCCTAAGCTTCTAAAGCTTCTTCCTAGAGAGTATAGATTAAGTCTATATTATAAGCGTTTATATTCTACTTAATTTCAAAGAGGTAAGCTATAGTTTAGGAGGCTAATAATAAGGCGTAGAGCTATATAACTAAGTTATCTAGCATAAACTCTTCTTTTAATAAACGTTCTAGGTTTGTACTTAATTTAATTAGGTAGTAAGAGTAGTAGTAAAGGTCTAATTGCTTTTTTTTATAATAGAGGTATACTCTTATGTCTTTTAGCTTATTACCTTCTTTACTAGGCATCTTTTATACTTAAGTAGCTTAGAAGATTAGAAGGTTCTTATTAATAGTTAGAGTAACTAGTTAATTAAGGTTTATTACTATAGAGTAGTAAAATATTAATATAGGTAATACTCTAGGGCTTTTAGCTTACTAACGTAGTTCTATTAGCTATTTATGTATTCTAGGAAAAAGTCTAGTATTATCGTTAGGTTAAAAAAGAGCTAGTAGTTAGTTATCTCTTATGTTTATTTGGTTTAGTAAAGTTATTTAACTAGTATTTTAAGGGGCGTCTTCTAATGTTTTAGTCTTTTTACCTTTATAGCCTTATTCTAATAGATAATTATCTTTTAACTTATCTTTATCTTCTAATAACGCTCTTAAGTCTAGTTCTAGCGATTTTAATAGTCCTAAGACGTTCTCTACTAAATCTACTACTTTTTAGGTAGTATCTAGTTACACTATATCCTAGGTGTTAGGTCTACTTTAATACTTAGTACATATAGTAGAGGGGTAACGTGATAGAGATAAATAATGTAAGCATATAGGAGATAAGAATTAATACTAATTATAAGGCTAAGTATAAGCAACTAGGGATAGTAAGTAAGCTATATAGCTATTAACTTAAGTCTATTAAGTAGAAGCCTTATTAGCTATGGTCATAAATAATAAAGAAGGGTATTAAGAGAGAATACTTATTTATTTAGCGCGTTTTAATAGTAAGTATATTAAGTATAATTGTAGATATTTAGTAGTAGTATAGAAGATAAACTTTAGTATTCTATAGAACTAAGGATAAGAAGTAATTAACGCTTAGACTATTAATAGGTTAAAGAGTGTTAGGAAATCCTAACGCTCTAATTAGATAAAGGGTTAGTAGGGCTAATAGATTTAGTAAATCTATAAAGGATCTTTAATAGGGTCTAAGACTACGTGTGTGGGATGCTAATCTACATGGACGCTTCTTTAGAAGTAAATTCTAGGATACGTAGTATAAGCGCGTAGTAGTTGAATAGTTCGTAGATTATATAACGAGCTACGGAACTCAGAGCGAGCAGATAATTAGATTGTATTCTAGAATCTACGAACGAGAGAGAGAGAGAAGAAGATTTAGAAGAGCTACAGATCTACGAGGGAAGTAAGTCCGCTCGGCAGATCCTTGGGCGCGCTAACCCCCTTGGGTCTAGCGCGTGATCTTGCAACAAGATCTCTCTCACAATACCGCTATGAAGCCTGTGAAGAGGAATCATTACATAAACTACTCCCTATGCTTTCGCACTTAGTCTAATCTACTTATAATACGTTCCTTAAGCAGTCTATGGCGAGCATTAACAAAGAGTACGCCGGCGGAGAAAAGGGCAAGTATCTTAATTACCAAAACCTACTCAAACAGGTCTCTTTTCGTTTCCTTACTCAACAGCTATAGGAAGGCCTTCCTTACCTCTTTCTCATTTTCTAAGCCTAAGGGGATTTTCTCAGTCACTATAACTACCCGTAGGCAAGTACTCCTAAGAATTGTCGGCTCATAAACCTACTTAAGCCACATAGCAAGATGGCGGGCAACTTGCTTAAAACCACCTAGGTTATCTAAAAAGAAACAGAACACGTTAATAAAGGGATGAAGCAGCTAAGAGTAGATAGTACTAGATATCTCGCCAAGTGAGCCAGGTCTCTAGACTATCCGCTTCGTAGTTTCATGACACTTAATAGAGGGAATTTTGACCCTTAAAGTCTTTACTAGGATATCACTATTGGTAACAAGCAGAGGTCTTTCGTTAAAGATACTAAATACTTTAACATAAAGGTGTATTTCTCCTAGAACTCGCTTTATAAGAAAACGTTAGTTTCTCTTCGCTTTAAAGAGCTTGCGCAGCGCGACTAATTTCGCTCTATTACTAATCAGTACAAAAAAGCTTAATATTTGAGAATCTAGCTCTAGAATATGAGTTTTAATGGTATTAAGGCGGTTAGAGATCACTAGATAGGTATCGTGGCCTTCAGAGCAAAGGCTTAGCTAGCTCGTGTGCTAACAGTACTTCATAATTAACGTTGATAATAATAAACTTTCGAGAGCTAGCAAATAAACTCGAACTTATATACGTACTTAGGTCTAGAATTAGGCCCTCTGTTAAGACTGAGGCCCGATTTCAGTATTTACTATTACTAAGAGAGGGGGTCAAAATCTAGACCCTCTTATATTCCATTTACGCTTCCATAAAGAAATAGAGTTCACAATGTTTCGACATAACTAGAACTTACATACATACTAGAATACAAAATCTGACAGCAATCCGAGATTGCGTTTCTATCGCAAGCAGAATGAGCCGAAAAAGCCGTTCATCTACCTCGTACTATTAAGATTATCCTCTACTAGTGCTAAAAGAGAAAGTAAAAGATGCTAAAAAGCACCAAGAAAGCGAACAACTTGTGTACTTACCGGCATGCTCTCGCTGCGGCAAAAGCAGAAGACTGCGTACACGCATGGACGTAGTTGAAGCTTTAGATCAAATCATTTGCCGGAGACCAGGGTGCGAAAGACTCAAAGTTCTTATTAAGGATATGTCTAAGCTAGAAAATCTTATCATAAACGTGAACCATTATCACTATGGCGAGTCTGTTCTAAAGGCAGTACCCTAGATTAAAGTCGCTAAGCTACCTAAAGGTAGCTCAGCCATGGGTCGGATCGAATTACCTAACAAGCTGGCGAAATACGAGTACTTTAGAACGGAAAGGCCGTATCGACTTCGTACTATCCTTAAAGAGCCACCTCGGGTTAATCTTTCTACGAAGCCGACACTGACAGAAATGATGTATACGATACAGCTAAAGAAGCGAGGGGCATACACGAAGGGTGCAATCTAGGTTATTGTTAGTCTTCTACAATTACTAAGTAAAGAAATGAAAACTATTAAGAGATATTCGCAGGACATTCTTGCGTGTTTAAATACTTATATAATTACATGCATTAATGCTAGTCTTTTAGAATCTAGTAAGCTAAAATAACATAATATCGCAAATCAAGTTAAGATCAAGATTAGGTAGAGGAGGAAATACTAGTCCAGCTCTAGTTGAGCTCCGCAAATCCAGGTATCGGCTACCTACAATAAGGCTATTCTTCTCATCCCCTTCCATTTTATTATCTCTCTCTTTATAAGGCATCTCGATATCGCTCCCCATCTTATCCAGTAACTCGTTCTTGTTCAAGTCGTCCGATAGCTGCACCAGTCAGCCAAGGTAACGGCAACGGCGATGATGTATTACTTACAATGCTATCTATGTTCCTTAACCAGGGAATGTTACGCTTAGATCGAAGGGAATAAAACTCTTTTCTCGTTTGGTTGTTCCTGTCCACCTTCTCGAAAGCAATGAAGAGCGCTAGCTCAACTCCAGGAAGCTCTGCGTACTCTCGGCATTTGCCTCTTAAAGGTCCGAATCGCCTTTTCTTCTTTTTGTTTAGTCTTTTACGAAGGCTGGGCTTTTGAGAAGGCATATCTGTTTGGGCGGTTAGCCATGTCAATGACTGCTTCAGTGAACTTATACTCCAAAGGGCCTTCGATTTCTTTAACCATCTGGAAGGAAGCACCGCCTCGAGGGACCATTTTCGGGACCCTCCCTTCCGAATGATGAAACGCCGGGAGCTGTCTGACTGCAGAAATTATTAATACGCAGTCCCTTGCTCTTCCTCTTCAACACTTTCGGGTGCAAATCCAGGTCACAATAGAGACTCTAGAAGGAATTACAGTGTCTGTTGGAATTATGGTTGCTCTTTCGACTCTCTAGAAGATCATGTTATTCCTACCAGCTGAGTACGTATCTGCGGATAATCTTACTCTCTCGAGTTTATGTTCGAACCCCCACGCTTCATACCGGGCAGACAACAGGCAGCACGCGTCAATCCATTCGTTCAATTAACACTAGGAACCTTTCTTTCCATGACTCTTTTTGGTCAGAAGCGCGGAGAGTTCAGCCAATCTAAAAGCATCTCTTCGTCTAGCAAGACAGTTCTAGTCGGGTATGTGCCAGGCAGTTTGAGAGATCCATTCATCAAAAAAACTGACCATACCGCAAGGGTCGCGGACAGAAATGCAGGAGTCATTGAAAATGCTAGACCGGTACGTTTGAGTAGATTCTCAATACATATATCTTCGCCGCGTCAAGACCTACAAAGAGCGCTCTGATACTCTTGGGGGGCGCATGGCATCCTCTAGTACAGAGAACAGTCTGTACAGGCAAGAAACGAGCATCAAGATCCGCAGAGCTGACAGAAAAATACTAGGTAAGAACATTGTTGGAGAGATAGACCTTCGTCCTGGACGAGAAACAACTTAGGATGGCGCTACAGCGAGATTGAACCCCGGCAAAGCAGCGGGCGCTAAACTTGAGAGTTTCATTGGATAGTTAATTGTTCCTGTCCCAAATTTAGCAAGTTCTAGCCGTTTTCCATGCATTCTGTAGATCCAACGAGTGTGGCTTAGCCGTTTTGCGGGGGTGATGCGGATCTGAAAGTTCCCGATGCACGAACCACTGGCCCTGCGACGATCGTGGCTTACAGGTCCACGTTTTGTTTCAAACATGTTTGGCTAATGCGCGCGGAGTCTTACAAACCTTAATGCAACCACCAACGTCTGCACGCTCAACAATGTGGTGAGAACAATGACATTCGAAGCAGAAGCCTCTCTATCTATTATTTAGACATCAAAGTGGTATTCCAAATACTCTTTGAATTTCTACCTCTTCACGCTTCGCTCCCTGCCTGTTGCTCTCTGCTTCAGCCTGGTTTTGCGAATACCAGCCCTCTTCTTCTGAGCTGGCAACGCAATGCAACTTGCTAGCACTGTGGTGGCATCCGTCAGTTCAGCCAGACTTCGAGCTGATTCGTCATCGCCAAATTGACACTCTTGCTCGAGTAGCTTGAGTTGTTGTTTATACGCTTCATTTTCTCTCCGCACCTCAGCAAGCTCACTACGCAACATGGAGTTAATCATCAACACTTCTTGATTCCTTTCCTGCAGAATAAGATAAGTCCGTTGAGCATTGTCAGCCTGTTCTTGCAAGGCTTGCGAATTCTGGTCTACTCTCTGCTCGCAAGAGGCCCTCACAGAGAACATGGAGTGCCGAATTTCCCCTTCCGCTTCTTCAACTACAGCTCGCAATCCGTTTATGATTGCAGCCACAGGAGACAGGAAATGTGCTGCTGCTTGCCTAGAGATTTCCTATGCCATATTAGTAGTGCTCTTCCCTGCGCTGCGCTTGAAGCCGTACATTGTGCATGTCTTCCTCAACAGGCGAGTTGGCTATGGTCACAGTTTTTGCAGTCGGAGCTGCCGTGAAAGGAAAAGATTCGTAACTAAGTTACACTTCTTTCTTACCAGAGGGATCCATAATAAGTTCAAAACGAATGGATGCTATAGTCAGTTGGAAAGTCCCAATTTTGGCCCCCCCCCTCAACCCTAGGCTTCCTTCCCACTGACATAACCATTCCAAGAGCGAATTTCTGAAACCTACTGCGCCATCATGGCAATTCGGTTTCCGTCCATGCAAATATTACTCCGTTCACCGCTTCAGAATGTGAAATCATATGCTCTAACTTGAATCATGATCCTAGCGATCGAAGCGCTTCGCGCCAATGATTTGCAAGAGAGCCCAAAGACTCGAAGAGTGCATCTACGGGTAGTCTCACGTGTTTATGAATTATTCATGGGCATTATTGACGCGGGATAATGATATTGAAAGAGATCTAACAACGTAACAAAAAACACGCCTCAAGCCTCTTTACTCTTATTCATCTCATGGCTTTGATCGCTAACTTGAGATTCGCCCTTCGCCTCAAGCTCGGCTATTTTGCTTGCACCGGCAGCAACCAAAGCACTTGCGTGCGTCAGTGCTTCCTCATACTTTCGGGTGATTTCAGTTATTCCAGCCATTTCAACCTCATGTTCGCGTTCAACTCTGCGGCTTTCCGCTTTAAGATAGGATATTTCCTCTTGTTAGTCCTTCATCATTTCTTCAGTAGAGCTTTCAGAAGAGGATTCCGTGTAACCATCGCTTACATCGTTACCGCTATTATACAGTAGAGACTTAAGCGACGTGATTTCCTATTCTATAAGATTATATATCTAGCGTAGCAGTTCGTGAGAGGCTGAGATGTTGGTAATATTATCCTTCAACGTCTTATTGATGCGCATCTGTTCATAATATATGGCAAATATCCAAACAAAGTCGGCTCTAATCGAGTTGAGTTTTTGGAGAACATCCTGCACCATCGGACTAGGTGAAGGGAGAGCCATAGACTACCAGTGTATATTAGTACGCTGTTCCTGACCCCACAGAATATTATCTTACCTGTTGCCTATGCATGAGATTCGCCATTACTTGTGACTGCGATGAATGATCTTGTACGCTATGAGGTAATTAGATATTTTGTTTAAGAATCGAATTTTCTCGCGTTGAGGCCTGGACATAAATAAACCGATTTTCATGAGATATAGAATTGATGTGCCCAATCGTGATCGACTACCGGCAAGGGAAGCTTCCGTTCTAAATGTACCCCGATTTTGGTCTCAAGGTCCTGATTGTGGGCCTAGACGCGCTCTAGATTGGAAATGGATGTGAACTCTTCCATCCGACCAGGGCAGATAGCCTGTGGTCAGCCCAACAATAGAAAGGGGCTGTGGATGTAAATACATTGCTTTCATTCGCCAGAAGAATGGACTACGTAAGCGATCGACAAAACCTGGGTCCCTGGCTTGTTGCGGCTCAGCCCCTGTTTCCTGTCGCGGGGTCCCTGTCTGCGGGTCAACTGCTAGATCGTCTATGTTTCGAAACAACGCCTCCCGTGTAGGCTTAATTCAACTTCAAAGTAAAACCAAGATATAAGTTATATTTTTTGTACGTGGACTGAACAGTTGCACGAATTTATTTGATGCACTATCTTCTCTAAGGTCACTCATCCGCCACTTCGTCTTCAAATTCTGAGTTCAGCTTCTTAAAATTAACGAGTGCTTCCTAAAGAGTTTTAACCACAAGTCGAACTTCTTTAAGTAAATACATGCTAGCACTATACTTTCTTTATTAGTACTAAAGTTCTTTGCTAAGCTGAGTATTCTCCCATTCCCTTTGTTATTATATAATGGAAATATCTAGGGTAGGCATTTTCTTTGCCGACTCTATTCTTCTTAAAGGTGGATCGCTCGCCGGGTGAGTGCCCTGCTTGCAGGGAGCTTAATTAACATTGTTCTTTAGGGGCGTGTCAGTATTAGCAATAGGGCGAATCTTAAGCTTATTGTAACTTAGCATAATGTTGTAAAGATTTTCTAGTTCTAATAGTGAACAATCTTTAGGCGCAAGAATTGTAAATATTCGTAAATCAAGGGCAAGTTCAATCTCGAAGAGTTATACTATTACACACTACTTCATACTATAAAGGTTACCTGATTCTGGACCCTCGAGCCACTCTGCAAGCATTTTGTCCCGTTTTTAGGGCCCTGAGCCACGCTGTCCTGCTTAGATGTTGAACTAAGAAGAGAGAAAATATAGAGTTTCGTTCGACATAGAAGAAATAGAGGTGTCATTGCAATGATTTACACAGCTAAACCAACCCAAATTCTATGTAATTACATAAATACATTAAGGAATATTACCTAAGCTTATTTGACTGGCCTAACTAATTGTTTAGCGGTCAAGTTCATAAGAGTGTAATACTTACAAATGTTATTAAGTAATTTCTTTAACTCTTCCTAAATTTGCTCCTTACGTTATTGCATTCTTTTACATTATTAGCTAGAACTTACGTGTACAGAAGGTAGTGTCAACATACTTAATATCCTATATCTCTTTAGCGTCTTCGACTTTTATTAGTCTCTGACACATAGCCCCTAGGCTATCTTCTATCTGCGCTAGCCTTGCTTCCATGCTATGTCTAAGCTATAGTACAGTCTCTTTGAGGCTTTCTCCGTTGGCTGCAGGTTTGCTGGAAAGATTGTCATCCCCTAGGAGTGTTTCGATAACGAAATCATTTGGTTTAGATAGTAATAGGAAGGTAGGATTAACGCCGCTAGACTAGTCGAAGGTTGTATCGCTTAGCATACTGAGTGCGCCAGGCGTAGTATTAAGTACAGGCTCTACTGGATCGAGAAGATCAAGAAGATTAAATGATAAGTAGCTAGGCAGAGTTGAATCTAGCGGGTTTTTAATTAGTTATGTGGAGGTTGTCCATGGACTAGACATAGTTGCGGTGAAATGTAGGTTAAATCCTAGAGTAAAGATAAAGAAACAAGTATATCAATGAAGAAGTATAGACACGTGCTCTTAAGGTATAAGTATGCCAATACTAGAGCTCTCTCAATAAGCTTATTTATTGGATGCGTACCATCCGTTGCTTAGCCTTTAGGACCAAAATCTGCCCCCTAATTCAGGAAGCCTAACGCCTTTAAGTGCCCTTTTTCAAACCCCCTTCTAGCTTAAGATATAGTTGAAGACGAACGCTGCTATACTATACTAATACTACTGTAATAAGTATGTAGGAGTAAATTCAACTAAGGTTACGGCTCCATTGCTCTACTCTTAGAACCTCTCGACAAAACGCTTATATAATAAGATACTCTTTAGTATGTAGTTAAGTATATTGCATGGCTACAATAGCTGTAATTATTCCAAATTGAGAGTTTTTAGCCTTAACGATAGGTAGGCTACATCGTTTAAAACAAAAGAGATAGGGTTATTAACGTTTGCAGCCTTAACCTTGCATTGATAACGTTCGCTAAGAGTTAATAGATTACAGGGATTATATAAACTATTAATAGCCTAGCTACGTCACCCATTAATTACAGTAAGCTTAAACTATAATTTTCAATCGAATTCTATATTCCTTAACTTAAGTAGCTATGTTTTGGAGTCTCTAAGATCTAGAGGATTAACTAATAGGGGTCGACGCTCCTATATAAATAATTCCACTCTCGCAATACTACTAAAAGCTAAAATAGTAATAACTAATTAAATTAGAATTAGTTACTAGAATGTAACGACTTAAAACTTAACTTACGTTTTAAAATACAAGCTTAGTAAGTAATTCTTATTACGTAATTATTTAGTTCTAAATGCTATATATATACTCATTACTTCGTCTATATAAATATAACTTCACAAGGAATGCAGCGGAGACTCTCCTATTCCACAATACTATTACTTAGCTAAATTGCATACTTTTATCTCTAATAACCCTCTTAGACTATAACTTTGCACCTCATCCTAACAACTACGATACCTCTCCCACCGTCTCAGGTTACTAAGGATAACTAAGTAGGAATAGTACCTTACTTACCAAACAACTCTAGGCGCTCTCTAAAGCCTTACGTTATAGTTATTCTTAATAGCATCGTTACTATAGATTGTCTTATACAAACTGTATATAACTAGGTTCTTACTTATAACGCCTTCCTTACCTCTAGTGTAGAGAAATTTGAAAAAGCATACTTTGCGGAATATTATAAATTACTATAATCGTCTAACGCAAATAAAGCTATAGGCCGAGATATTAATATTCTTCGTTAGGAGAATGCTAAATACAAAAACCTTAAAGGGCATTCGCAACAGTTAAAGGAGGATCTACTCGCATACTAAGCTAGATATCGAGAGCTCGACGAATTGAACATCTAGATTAAGAAGGAGAACAAAAAACTCTTAGATATTAATACAGAAATAGGGAAGATGATTGTAAGCCTCTAAGATTAGATTTCAAACTTAGAAGCTAAGCTTAACGAGGTTGGATGTTAGCTATTATATACTACTAATAACCTAGAGCCAGCTATATAAACGCAGGCTAATGTTAAGGACGAGAGTAATCTCTCTAGCATTAGTCCTCCAAAAGTGCAATTACTAGAAACTCTTCCATTACCATTCCTAAAGAGGAAGCATAGCGCGATTAAAGATAAAGATAAAGTTAAAAATAGGCAAGGATAGCGAAAAGCTTAGCGGCACAAGTAGTTAATAACTACCGAACGTTAGTACGTTATGCAGGGTTATATAGGATTTAGAAAGAATATATTTAGCGTATAGATTATTAAACACTATTATAATTTGCTTTTTGTAATCTATCGTTATTTACTATAATTTGAAGTTAGTCTAAAGCCTTGCTGCTCCGACCTAAGGGTCTGGAACTAATCTAACTACTTACCTTAGTCGTTGTACAAGACCGAAACTAGACTACCTCCCTAGGCTAGCTTATAAGGAGATAGCTAGTACTCTTAATAAGTCTTTTCCTATAGAGCCTAACTTAAATATTATATTAAAATAAATCGAAAGATAGCTACAGTTCTGGGCCTTATTGCCCTTACAAGCGCACATACTGTAATGGACATTCCTAAGCCTTATAACTACAAGAAAGGCTTAACGAATAGTCCTATGATACAATCCGTATTCCTATATAAGAAGAATGAAGCTCCATTTACTAACAATTATACAGGTAGTATATAGTCTAGTAACTCACCTCAGCCTCTTCATCTTGCTACCGCTGCAACCCACGGCGGAGGGTAAGTTTTTCGACACTGTGGCCATACTTGTCTAATATTTCACAGGGCCTGCTTCATCGCCATGACATACGCTTCGCCTAGCTCCCAAGAGTTCAAAGATCCCTTAAACTAGCGAAACGTATATACTATCCCTAGCGATTGTCCTACGACTACTACGCTGAATCTCGACACTATAAACAATAATAGCGACGACTATCCCTCTAAAGTACAGTATTCGTCTTCCAACTCTAACTAGATAGATTATGTACACTCCTATACTATACCTATGCTAGACGAGTTAATGGATGGCCCTACGACTTTCACGTAGGTCTAGCTTTCTCATCTCACAGACGAGACGTATATGAATTGCGCTCCTATCACTATCACGGAAGCAAAGAACAACGGTGGATTTAACTTACTACCGGATCTAAAGGGTTTAAGCTTCACCGGCCTTAGCGGCGGTGGCCCTCCAGAAACTCCTACTAAGAACGATGGCAGCAGTACTCCTCCTAGCCAGACGACGGCGATTCCCACTACGCTGACAAAGTCCTATCTAAATATCACAGCCACAGCCATTTCAGAAGTAAGCAACGTCGTCGTCAACGCAAATCGCCCTTCTGTGTGCCGAGAAGGGACTATACCATGCTCGTCCTTAGGATTCTTCTGCGTTAACCAGACTACTTTTGGCGAATGCGCGCTCGGGTATGCGGTTCCGATGCAGATGTCAGCAGGAACTTAGTGCTTGGACGATGCAGTTGCATTTGCTCACCCTAAAAGCATCAGGCGTCGCACCGACTAGGGACATGGAGACCTTGTTCTTACCACACACGAGCTAATTAGGATTGTTGGTCACAGAAATGCAAGTAGCTTTGGCGTAAACTATGAATAATTATTTTAAGAAAATATTGCTTTGCACTAAGTAAGCTAAGGTCTTGGTCCAGGAGCGGCACCGCCTCCATAGCAAGCTACTCCGCACTGCCCCCGCAGACAGGGTTCCCAGAACCAGGCCCCACCTGACCCATGCAAACCTCACAGCATTCTATGCAGAACAAAAGGCGTTACTTTCCTCTCCACTTTGCTGTCGTTGGCATCAACAAACTTGCAAAAATCTCAAGTCACACGTTTTTTCACCTCTTCACCTCTTCACCATGACTCATTCTTGTCACCTGTTTTTACTTCTTCTTCTTCAGGCTACAATGCTTGTCAACGCAGCCCAGATCCATACGATAAGAGTCGGATTTGCGGGAGGTCATGTTTTTGATCCGACAACGACAACTGCGGATGTTGGAGACCTAGTTATCTTTGAGTTCTTCCCAACCAACCATTCGGTAGTTCGCGGCGAATATACGGAATCCAAGGCCTGCGGGAGCAGTCAATGCAATCCTTGCGTACCCTACGAGTTGATCCATCCCGGGCAAACTAGGTTCCATTCTGAAAATTTTCTCACGCAAATAGTCTTAACTAACGGAGATGTATATACCCTATAGTCCCGCTCACAGGAGATAACTAACGCCGACATAGGTCCCAACTTTCAATATCACTATTGGAGACAACTTTCCAATATGGTTCTATTATACAGCACTCGATTCATGCCATCCGAACGGAATGGTTAGTATGATCAATCCTGCCGAAGGCCAGTCCATCGACACACAGAAGTCTGCAGCAATCAACGCAGATTATCAGCTTATTCCAGGCCAGTCTTGGCCGGCAGAAGGCTCTAGTCCAAGCTCGCAGCCAAACTCAACATCCCCCCCGTCTAAGAATTCGAAGAGCCAAAAGGTATCAGGTAGTGCCATTGCCGGTATAGTCATCGGCATCTTACTGGCAACAGTGCTCACCGCTGCCTTAGTCTTCTTTGTGAGGCGAACCAGACAGAGAAATGCCCCAAAGAACCTAGAGGATTCCCTATCTTTGACTAAACGCGATGCTGAAGAACAAACGGTCCCCGTCCCAATGGAATTTGAGCCGGCCACGCCCCGCACCCAGAATGATCTCGTCAGCCCAATCTCTCCTCCGCCTCAGCGCAAGAAATCTATACTACACTTTTACAAATACCCGTTCGCGGAAAAGCCACTAGTGGCTCCAAAAGGCCATCCTGCATTGAGGTCAGGAGGAGGCCGGAACACCACAAGTGAGTTCGAGGGGGAAGAGGAATATATCGGCAGAAGCTCAAGATGAACATTCAAATTGTCGTTTCTCAGATTCGCCCACTATTGTAATGCATATTTCATACGTAGAGTTTTAGTTCAAAAAGCTGATTTCTTATATCCAACCTGCAGGACTGTATTGCTGACTCTGCTCTTCCTTTCTAATGCCCCAAAATCTCAACCAATCTTCTTCAGCAGCAATATCTTCGTTGAAGCAGTGTTCAAGTGCTTTCTATAACGATTGTAAAGCTTCAAGAGCTTGTTCAAGCAATTCAAGAATTGAACACCAAAGCTTTTGATATTGCACAATGGCGTTCTGCATTGTGTTATTTTCGATTGTAAGCCTCTCTATTGTCTCAAGCTGGTGCATTCGCTGAAACTCCTCCACCCTTTAAGTTAGTAAATCAAAAGTACCAGCCTCGATCGGGGTTGGCGGATCTGAGTCTGGAAGCTCTCTGTCGTAGTCTGAATCCGAATCCATGTCAAATGTTTTGATAAGTTTGATTTGAAAGACGAAGCAGTTCTATCCCAGCTTTTACAGTGTTGACTGTAAGCCGGTGGTGCCCGATTTTGGGCCCTCCCTGTGAGACCGATTCCAGGCCCTCTTCGCAGATTACATCTACATCACTCGTCTCAAACCTCTCATAGTCTTCGTTGCAAATTTACAGTGAACATGATGTTTGTCACAATGTTTCCTCTTTTCTTCGCCCTCGGCTTAAGCCTGCTACTCGAGCACGTAGCTTGTGCTGATATGCCGTCCAAAGCAACTCTCGCTACTTTTGGACCATCCATCGAACAGATTTCCAAGACCAACAGCAGCGAGACGAGTTTTCAACCATCTTCAACTGTATCAATAAATGAATCGAATATCAGAACGACGACCAATGCTATGAGTGTCAGCCCAGCTTCCGCGCCGACCGTGTTTGGAACGGTAATGGGACAGAGTTCGGTGTCGGGTAATAGACTGACTGTTCCAACGAGCCCGACAGCGCTGGCTTGCCCAGGCCCGACCCAGATTATAAACAGTTCCAGTACCATCGAAGCCATCGTACAAATTCAGGTTAACAATTTTGTCAGAACAGTAACTGTATTCCTCACGCAGACTGGCTCTTCCGCAATGCCGTTCGGTATGGAGTCTGTTGCTACATCTATTGCAACAACTACTACGGAAGAGGATTGTTCGCATAGCACATCCGCAAGGAGAGTCCCAGCCATCCCAAGTCAGAGCAATGGTACATCGAGCGGCTTCGCCCCTCGATCAAACTGGACTGCTAGCCATAACATAACCAATGGCTCTTCCGCCAATTCGCCCCCACCTCAAACGGCATTCACAGTCCTTACGGCGGCTGACAGTAAATCACATAGTCACACCAACGTACCTGAAATGCTTCCGTTTTTCGCGTTCAATGTTGCTATTCTTCTCCTCCTCTAGGAGGAATGCTACCGTATGATGCTAGATTGGCAAGTCCCTTGAGGGCTAGGGTGCAAGCAGTTTGTAATTAGACGCTCCTCAATAGTCAATTTTAAAACGTTCCCAAACGAAAGATTTATCATCACGATAAAGGAGCCACATTGTTGCGACGTTCAAGGACAAATCACCCTTTGGCTTGAGAGAGAAGGATTTGTAATGCAATACTCTCCGTGTCCCGATTTTAGGATTCAGCAATGCCATTACCTAGCCGGATCTTGTGCCATCCGCCGCTTGCTTATAAGAGGCTTTACGCAAGGCTGCCAACAACAATATCTCCCTCTTTATTAATGATTAATCCTGCACCGTCAGCGGAACGGCTTGCATCTAATATCTTACGGTAGATCACAGGAAGAGGCTAACAAAGGCTAATGGAGCAATTGGCCAATCGGAAGATAGAATGGAAAATGTGGAGGTGGCGCTATTTAAGGTTTGGCCCCTGCGTTTTGAGGCTGTGCGTCGTATCTGCAGCGCGATCAAGGGCGCCCTAGCCCCACGAGGATCAGGAAGGAAGGCACTAAATGAGGCTGTGAACCAAACAAACTGAGATCCAAATTTGGAGATATTCACTTCCCATCCCCTAGCAAAACTTGAAACGTATAGTTCTCGGTGACTTGTTGCCCGGATTGGCAACATGCATTTGATTAGATAGCCTTGCATAGCTGAACACTCGGACGAGCGCGGCTCTGCAGAGTTAGCAAAGAACTGTAGATGTACTAGTATTTCATATCGACTAGGGTGGCATATTCTTACCGTAAGTTGCCTTACACACCATACACAGCTAGACGGCTATATTTATAACTAAGGCAAGACTGGATTATCTATAAAGTTGCAAGGTAAGTTAGGCGATACTCTATATAAGCAAAACAAACTACAAACTTTATAAAGAAAAACTATCTCTTTTAACTCAAAAACCTTTCTAAACACTTTACTATAGAAATTATACCTCTGCTACAATTACCTTAAGAAGAGAAAATGCACAATACTTGCGTAATAACGCCTAATGTCGCTAAGATATATAATGTCTTTCTTAATAGTAATAATAGTTTAACTACTAATAAGGAAGCTATAATTAAAGTTTAGAAGGCTATACCTAACGTTTTAAAGGTTATAGAAGAGAATTGCTTATTCCTTTATTATTACATAAGGTATATACTTAAATATAGAATTAAGTAATTTATTAATATTAGTTCTAGTTATATTACTAAGGATAATATCTATGAACTTACTTAAGTAATTAAACTAGTAGTAAAGATTATATATATAGACTAAAACTTAATAGTAGTTAAGAAAGAAAATAAGCTTCTTACTATAAATAGAGTAGCTATTATTATCTATACTAATATTTATAAGCCTAATAATATTTTTAAGTATTTTAATCTTAGTAGTTTAATTAACTTTATAGAGCCTATTAGAATCTTAATAATATATATTGCCTATTTCTTAATAAATATAGAGCTTATATATATTATATTATTAATTTAATTTATAATATATAATAATAGTTATATTATATTAATATATAATATACTTAATAGTTATCTAATAAAGAAAGAAAATATTATTAACATTTAGGAAATCTATAATAAGACCTCTATTTTACTTATTTTTTATAACTATTAAGAAGTCTTATAAATTTTTTAAAGCTTATATCTTATAGAACTTAGAGTTATCTATTTTTATAACTAGTATATTAAATTAAATTTACTAATACTAGCTATAGTAGAATAACTTTATAATAAACTAGTAAAAAAGACCTTAATATTAGTAGTTCTTAAAGTTAGTCTATAGATATATATAAACTTTATATAGTTCTAAAAATATTTTAATACTATTATGCTTACTTCTACTTTACTTTTCTTTATTATTTAGTATATTATTATATATCTAGCTTAGTTAT
Organism: Microthyrium microscopicum; assembly: GCA_010405405.1. Taxonomy (NCBI): domain Eukaryota; kingdom Fungi; phylum Ascomycota; class Dothideomycetes; order Microthyriales; family Microthyriaceae; genus Microthyrium; species Microthyrium microscopicum. The sequence continues at coordinate 1,079,689 of MU004231.1, forward strand.
TCTTAGATAATAGAGCTATTTTATTTTAGTAACTAAAAGATATAGTACTAAAATAGAATTAAGAGCTAGTTTTAAGTTTAAGAGTTTTATTATTTCTTTAAGAATAAAATACTTTATATTAACTATTATAGTAGGTAGAGTTAATACGCTCTAGATAAATACTTAGTAACTTTTAATAAATTAGATATAGGTTATACTTATTTAATATATTTTAGATATTTAATAAAGAAGATTTATTTTCTTTTATTATATAGTAACTATAAAAAGATTTTTATTTAGTTAGATTATCTATATGTAATTAAGCTTTTTTTTTTTTTAGAACTAATAAGTATTTTAGACTTTTATTTAGAGTAAGAAAAAGAAAAAGAATAATCTTATTATAAGTAGCTAATTTAAGTATTTAATTAAATATTTAAGTTATTACTATACTTTAAACTTAACTTTTTTTATATCTTTATATATTTTTATTATATTATAGCTAAGTTATTAAGTATATATAGCTAAATATAAGAGAATTAATAGCTATATATAAACTATAATCTTAGTTATAATTATAGCTTATTTACTTAGGTACTTCTATATTTTATTTTATATAAAGAAATATTTATAACTAATATAGCTAGAGTTTTAGTATAAACCTTAAATTAATTATTATAGCTATTTATAAATCTCTTAATATTTATAATTACTAAGTAGAGAAAATAATTAATAATACTTAAGATAAAGAATTTTAATATCTAAATATATATTAAAATTACTACTTATTAACTAAAGTAACTCTAAGGTTAAACTTCCTACTTATTTACTATTTATATCTTTTTTTTCTTTAGAGTCTATTTTTAGTTCTCTCTTTTTTTAGCTTTTTTTATATTAGTAAAATCTAAAATAAATCTAAATTACTTTACTATTAGTAACTTTAAGTTCTATCTATATTCTTATAACTTTATTAGTAACTTTATTTAGTATTATAAAGATAAAGTAAAGTTAAGCTTAAATATTTAATAACCTACGCTAATAAAAAACTTTTTAAATATAGTATATATAAATAGAGTAAAGTAAAAAGCTTAATTCTTAGTAGAAATTATTTAATAAGTTTTACTTATATAACTTAGTTTTTATTTTAGTTATACTTAAGTTTTATTTTATATTTTCTTTAACTAACTCTATATCTATAAAGAAGTAAATATAAAGATAAGTTTTAATTCTCTTTATATTTATTTACTAATAGTTTAATTTTATTTTTTTTTATATATAATAATAATATATAACTATATAAATATATATCTAAATAATATATTAATTAAAAAGAATTAATATAGTTCTAATTAAGTTAAACTATAAAATATCTACTCTTTACTTTTTTAAGATATTAATAAAAAAGTTTATATTTATAATCTAAATATTAATTTACTTTTAGAGTAGGCTAGGTAAGTTAGAAACTCTTAGAATCTTTATAAATTAATTAGTAATTATAATAGCTTCTATAAAGAAGTAAAGAATAATTATTTTTTATTCTTACTTAGGTACTTATATATTAAAACTAGAAATATTTCTAAAAGTAAAGATATTAAGAATAAAGGAATAAATTAGAAATACTTAGTATAAGTTAGAAATATATAATACTTAGTATATACTAAAAATAGTAAATATATAATATTTAAAATATATTAATTTATTTTATAATTTAAAGAAGAAAAAGAAGAATAAATTAGATTAAGACTTATAAGTACTATTACTTATATTTTTACTTTATTTAACTAAAAGACCTAAGTATAGTTTATAGACTTTAATAAATAATACTATTATATTTTTTAGTATATAAATAAAAAAGAAAAGCTTAAGAATAGTATAGTATTTAGTATCTAAGATATTAATAAAGCTTATAATAAACTTATATTCTATATTTTAGTAAAATATAAAAGCTTTAATTAGATTTATTACTTTTAGAATAAAAAATTAGAGTACTTAATATAGTTATTTAAGAATAAAGAAATATATATAGTAAGTATAAAGAAAGTAGAGTATACTTTATAGTAATAGCTAAAAGCTTTTAGTAAACTATAATAAAAAATATATAAAAAATAGAAGTTTCTAAGAGGCATTTTCTTTTTAAAGAATAGTCTTTATACTATTTATATAGTATACTATAATATATTAGTAAGTAAATATTATAAAGAGATCTTTAAAGTAAGAAAGTTAATTCTTAAGCTATTTAAATATAAAGATAAGAAGTATTAAGTAAGCTTATTATACTATACTTCTAGACTAATATTTAATATATTTAATCTAGATTTTTATTTATAAAATTAGTATTTAACTATAAAGTAAAAGTATATTTATATTCTTTAGTAAAAGTTATAATAGTAATTTATAATTCCTTAAAATAGATAAGATATATATAAACTTTATATTATACCTTACTTATACTAGCTAATTACTTAATATAATTAATAAGGTCTAATATAGTAAGTTTTATAAGCTTAATTTTATAAGTAATACTAATAAATAAAAAATATATTCTAAAATAGATAATAAATAATCTAAAAAAAGAATAAATATAAATACTATAGGTTTTAAGCTAATTAATTAACTATATAGTATTATAAAGATATATAAAGCTCTAAGTAGTATAGTAACTCTATAGAGTAATAGTAAATAGTAAAAATAGCTTATTCTAGTAGACTTATTTAGTAGTAATACTAAAAGTTTTACTTCTAAAAATCTTTTAAAAGACTTAGGAGGGTTAAGATAGAAGAAGCTTTTACTTAGAGTTATTTAATAAGTTAATAGTAGTAGTAGTTACTTAATATTAAGATAATATATTAAAAAGATAAGTAGTTTATAAAGTCTTATTTAATCCTTATTAAACCTTCTTATTAGTAAATTAGGCTTCTACTATATATTTTAATAATAATGAAATTATATCTTAATATAGTATTATTTAGCTTTTCTTCTAAAGAATTAAGAAATCCTTTATATAAATAGCTAGCTAGAATAATTATTATATAGAGACTAATTAAGAAATAAAGAATAATAAATAGAAAGCTTAAATTAAAAAGAGTAAGAAAGTAAGAATAATTCTTAGTAAGTTTATTAAATCTCTTTTACTAATATATGCTTATTAAATTTAGAAACTAGAAAGGGCTATAAAAAAGGATATAAGGTAAATATAAGAAGTATTTAATTATAAGTATCTTAAACGTTTATAAGAAGAGGCTAAAGTAAAGTAACTAAATAAATAAATAATTAAATTAAGATAGCTATTTCTAGCTAACGTATTAGCTAATAATAGCTCTTAAATTATATAAATAAGTAGCTATAAGAGCTATATAAAGTTACTTTAGCTTCTTAGTAATTAAAATAGTATAAATTCTTAATTTATAAGGTTAATATACCTAAATAGCTATAGGTTATTAAAGTATCTATACTAGCTATACTTATAAGTAGTATACTACTTTTCTTTTTAGAGTTAATATTATTAGCTATTACTTATTAATAAGAGGCTTATATATATTAATTAATAAAGAGTTTATTTAATTAAATTTATACTATTTATATCTAGATATATTAAGCTTTCTTCTTTATCCTTACTCTTTTATCTTAAAGTTAAATTCTTTTCTTTCTTAATTATTAGGAATAAATAATAGTAATATACTAAGATATCTAGGATATATAATACCTTTCTTAATAGTAATAATAGTTTAACTATTAATAAGGAAGCTATAATTAAAGTTTAGAAAGCTATGCTTAATGTTTTAAAAGTTATAA
>MU004231.1:1083466-1098064 GCA_010405405.1 Microthyrium microscopicum
TAATCTTAGTAGTTTAATTAACTTTATAGAGCCTATTAGAATCTTAATAATATATATTACCTATTTCTTAATAAATATAAAGCTTATGTATATTATATTATTAATTTAATTTATAATATATAATAATAGCTATATTATATTAATATATAATATACTTAATAGTTATTTAATAAAGAAAGAAAATATTACTAATATTTAGAAAATCTATAGTAAAACCTTTATTTTATTTATCTTTTATAATTACTAAGAAGTCTTATAAATTTTTTAAAGCTTACGTCTTATAGAACTTAGAGTTATCTACCTCTATAACTAGTATATTAAATTAGATTTACTAGTACTAGCTATAGTAAAATAGCTTTATAGTAAACTAATAAAGAAGATTTTAATATTAGTAGTTCTTAAAGTTAGTCTATAAATATATATAAATCTTATATAGCTCTAAAAATATCTTAATATTACTATACTTACTTTTACTTTATTTTTCTTTATTATTTAGTATATTATTATATATTTAGCTTAGTTATTCTTAGATAATAAAGCTATTTTATTTTAGTAACTAAAAGATATAGTACTAAAATAAGATTAAAAGCTAGTTTTAAGTTTAAGAGTTTTATTATTTCTTTAAGAATAAAATACTTTATATTAATTATTATAGTAAGTAGAGTTAATATGCTCTAAGTAGATATTTAGTAATTTTTAATAAATTAGATATAGGTTATATTTATTTAATATATTTTAAATATTTAATAGAGAAGATCTATCTTTTTTTATTATATAGTAACTATAAGAAGATTTTTATTTAGTTAGATTGTCTATATATAATTAAGCTTTTTTTTCTTTAGAATTAATAAGCGCTTTAGACTTCTATTTAGAGTAAGGAAAAAGAAAAGAATAATTTTATTATAAGTAGCTAATTTAAGTATTTAATTAAATATTTAAGTTATTATTATACTTTAAACTTAGCTCTTTCTATATCTTTATATATTTTTGCTATATTATAGCTAAATTATTAAGTATATATAGCTAAATATAGAAAAGTTAATAACTATATATAAACTATAGTCTTAGCTATAATTATAGCTTACTTACTTAAGTACTTCTATATTTTATTTTATATAAAGAAATATTTATAGCTAATATAGCTAGAATTTTAGTATAAACCTTAAACTAACTACTATAACTATCTATAAGTCTTTTAATATTTATAATTACTAAGTAAAGAAGATAATTAATAATACTTAAGATAAAGGACTTTAATATCTAAATATATATTAAAACTATTATTTATTAACTAAAGTAACTCTAAAGTTAAACTTTTTATTTATTTATTATTTACGTCTTTTTTTTCTCTAGGGTTTATTTTTAGTCTCCTTCTTTTTTAACTCTTTTTATATTAGTAAGATCTAAAATAAATCTAAATTACTTTACTATTAATAACTTTAAGTTTTACTTATATTCTTATAACTTTATTAGTAACTTTATCTAGTACTATAAAAATAAAGTAGAGCTAAGCTTAAATATCTAATAGTCTATACTAATAAAAAACTTTTTAAATATAGTATATATAAATAAAATAAAGTAGAAGGCCTAATTCTTAGTAAAAATTATTTAATAAATTCTATTTATATAATTTAGTTTCTATTTTAATTATACTTAAGTCTTATTTTATATTTTTTTTAATTAACTCTATATTTATAAAGAAATAAATATAAAGGTAAGTTTTAATTCTCTTTATATCTATCTATTAATAGTCTAATTTTATTTTTCTTTATATATAATAATAATATATAACTATATAAATATATATCTAAATAATATATTAACTAAGAAGAATTAATATAGTTCTAATTAAGTTAAACTATAAAATACTTACTCTTTACTTCTTTAAGATATTAATAAAAAAGTTTATATTTATAATCTAAATATTAACTTACTTCTAAAGTAGGCTAAGTAGGTTAGAAACTCTTAGAACCTTTATAAGTTAGTTAGTAATTATAATAGCTTTTATAAAGAAGTAAAGAATAATTATTTTCTATTCTTACTTAGGCGTTTATATATTAAAACTAGAGATATCTTTAAGAATAAAGATACTAAAGATAAAGAAATAAACTAGGAATACTTAATATAAGTTAAAAATATATAATGTCTAATATATGCTAAAAATAGTAAATATATAGTATTTAAAATATATTAATCTATTTTATAATTTAAAAAAAGAAAGAAAGAGTAAATTAAACTAAGACTTATAAGTACTATTACTTATATTTCTACTTTACTTAATTAAAAGACTTAAGTATAATTTATAGACTTTAATAAATAGTATTACTATATTCTTTAGTATATAGATAAAGAAGAAAAGCTTAAAGATAGTATAGTATTTAGTATTTAGAGTATTAGTAAAGCTTATAATAAACTTATATTTTATATCTTAATAAAATATAAAAGCTCTAATTAAATCTATTACCTTTAGAATAAGAAATTAAAGTACTTAATATAGTTACTTAAAAATAAAAGAGTATATATAGTAAGTATAAAGGAAGTAGAGTATACTCTATAGTAATAACTAAAAGCTTTTAATAAACTATAATAGGAAATATATAAAAGGTAGAAGTTCTTAAGAAGTATCTTCTTTTTAAGAAATAGTCTTTATACTATTTATGTAGTATATTATAATATATTAGTAAGTAAATATTATAAAGAGATCTTTAAAGTAAGAAAGTTAATTTTTAAGCTATTTAAATATAAAGATAAAGAGTATTAAGTAAGCTTATTATACTATACTTTTAAACTAATATTTAATATATTTAATCTAAATCTTTATCTATAGAATTAGTACTTAACTATAGAGTAAGAGTATATTTATATTCTTTAGTAAGAGTTATAATAGTAATTTATAATTTCTTAAGATAGATAAAATATATATAGACCTTATATTATATCTTACTTATACTAGTTAATTACTTAATATAACTAATAAGGTTTAATATAGTAAGTTTTATAAGCTTAATTTTATAAGTAATATTAGTAAGTAGAAGATATATTCTAGAATAAATAATAAATAACCTAAAAAAAGAATAAATATAAATATTATAAGTTTTAAGCTAATTAATTAACTATATAGTATTATAAAGATATATAAAGCTCTAGGTAGCGTAGTATCTTATAGAGTAATAATAAATAGTAAGAATAGCTTATTTTAGTAAACTTATTTAATAGTAATACTAAAAGTTTTACTCTTAAAAATCTTTTAAAAAACTTAGAAAGATTAAAGTAAAAGAAGCTTTTACTTAGAGTTATTTAATAAGTTAATAATAGTAGTAGTTACTTAATATTAAGATAATATACTAAAGAGGTAAGTAGTTTATAAAGTTTTATCTAATTCTTATTAAACCTTTTTATTAGTAAATTAGGCTCTTACTATATATTTTAATAATAATAAAATTATATTTTAATATAGTACTACTTAGTCTTTTTTCTAAAGAATTAAGAGATTCCTTATATAAATAGCTAGCTAGAATAATTATTATATAGGAACTAATTAAGAAATAGAAAATAATAAATAAAGAGCTTAAATTAAAAAGAGTAAGAAAGTAAAAGTAATTCTTAGTAAGTTTATTAAACCTTTTCTACTAATATATACTTATTAAATTTAGGAATTAGAAAAGGCTATAAAAAAGGATATAAAGTAAATATAAGAAGTATTTAATTATAAGTATCTTAAACGTTTATAAGAAGAAGCTAAAGTAAAGTAACTAAATAAATAGATAATTAAACTAAGATAGCTACTTCTAGCTAATATATTAGCTAATAATAGCTCTTAAATTATATAAATAGGTAGCTATAGGAGCTATATAAAGTTACTTTAGCTTTTTAGTAATTAAAATAGTATAAGTTCCTAATTTATAAAGTTAATATATCTAAATAGCTATAGATTATTAAAGTATCTATATTAGCTATACTTATAAATAGTATACTACTTTTCTCTTTAGAGTTAATATTATTAGCTATTACTTATTAATAAGAGGCTTATATATATTAATTAATAGAGAGTTTATTTAATTAAATTTATACTATTTATATCTAAATACATTAAGCTTTTTTCTTTATCTTTACCCTTTTATCTTAAAGTTAAATCCTTTTCTCTCCTAATTATTAGGGATAAATAATAGTAATATGCTAAGATATTATATAGGGCTAGAATGCCCCTAAAGTAGCTAAATAGGAGGGGCATTAAGTAATTTTCGTATCCTTCAAATATTCCTCCTAAATTGCGCAAGCTCTGTCCTTATAGCCCTCTGATTTCTAGAAAGCTTCCTTAATCATAGATATATTCGTGATCCATGCTACAACAACCTTCCTCTTTGTTTCATTATTGCCACGCCTAAGAAGAGTGTTCTCAAGGCCGTCCAGCAGGCTTTCAAGATTCAAGCCGTGTTCACGGGATCTGTCGTTCTCGCTCTAGTATTAGTTGTCAAGAAATTTGATTTCCATCTGTAGGCAAGTGATCATGGCGGGAAAATATTCGATAGCTTCGACCTCATAACCGCACATAATGGACCCTCCAATAGAGAACGTAAGGTGAAGGTTGTACGGTGGAAGAAGCAGTGTCTGGCCGTCCCTAAGCACAACAAATACACCTCCTTTAAGCTGCTTATAGCACCCTAAAAATTTGTTTCCCTGACCAAACTGTCCCCGAAACACGCGGAGATTCTCCTCGGTAGGAGGCCATATTGGAATGAGTTTTGGCTTCCCAAAGAGCGTCACAATCGTGTAACCGGGATCTAGATCAATCAGTTATATGGCTAATAGCTAATCAATAGGGGAGTATACCGTAATGGATATCTATCAATGCGTATTTTGGGGTAACGTTCGCAGCCACTAGTTTACGGTTATATATAGTAAAGTTGTCATACACTTCTCTGATACGAGCAACTTGGTCCTCCAATGACGGTAGAGGTATTTCCATTATATGCGCCTGCGGAGGATTGTCCTCTGCATCAAATTTGTTCATGATCGTCGCTGCTTTAAAACAGTCATTTGTGAATGTTTCGGCTTCGGGCTCCCATACTTTGAGCTGTGAATTTATCAGTTGGATCTCAAAAGAGCTAAAAAGAGAGAAATATGAGCGTACTTACAGGATTCTTGCTTTGTATCATTTCGCCAAGTGTAATATTTCGCATCTCCTCAAACGAATACGAAAACTTCCAACTTCCGACACTTGAAATGCGCGGAAGGAACTCTCCAAATGCGTCAAATCGTTCAGGATGTGCTTTGATTGCAGGCAAATGTAAAATATCTGCGCCGCAGAGCGCATTTGTAATGGGGCTTTGGGGAACGCTGTATTCCTCGAAGACCCCAGATATGGTGGGTTTGGAGTGGTTATGAAGCCGTTCTTGATGCCGTCTCAGATGAGTTCCCCTTGAAAAGGTTCTCTTACATTCCAAGCAGATTCTGTTCATTTTTGAGGTGCTGGTGTTGGTGCCAGCAGCAGGCGTCAGGAGCGAGTTCCAGGAGCGAATGTAGCAGTTCTCGGGGCAAGTCGTCGGACGCAGGGGCAATTTGCGGGGCATACATGGGGCAAGTCTTGAGGCAGGTGTTGGGCAATTCTCGGGGCCGGCGTTCGGCAATTGTCAGGGCAGGGCTCGGGCAGTTGGCGGGCAGATTGCGGGGCATACATTCGGCAAATGTTCCGACAGGGGTTGGGCAGTTAACAACATGCAGAGGCAATTGACAACCGTCACTTCGTTCTTCTTCTTTATATTCTCCAATTTATTAATGGATGTTCAGCACGCAAGACGGTGAGGTATTTCAGTCAAGTAGTTTCTTTGTTGAGAAGGGACTCGAATTAAGCATCCGTCTCGGCGGGACCTTATTTCGGACCCCTCTCCGAAAAAGCGGTTTTAGGCGCGAGTAGTTGGTTTTGGTCCCCTCTCAACCTGGGTGTTGAACAAGTAATTGTGTTGTTGTCCATATAGATGAGATACAGTCTCCTACTAATATCTTTCAAAGGACTGCTATAATATTTCTTCCTCTAGTGACTAACCTAATCACTGTAACTCCCACTCTGACGGTAGCGGATCTGATACATTTCCACTTGTAAATTCGAACTCGTAAGCTTGAAGCCCACGAACCATGGAAGCGGTTTTAGTAGCGGTCTTGAGTAAAGCCACAAAAGAGGCACGACGCATTCATCATCGAAGACGACAGTAACGGCCCAGTCACGATTCAGCAACACTGACGTGCAACTTTAGATCATATTAGGGTCATCACTTAGGGATGCACCAACCACATCCATAGAAGAAGAGCAAAGCTGTGTTGTAGCTTACATTGAGAAGTTATTCAAAACGAGGTCATATCCTATAGAACTTCTACTTTATATTGTTCAATTGCCATCTGTCAGAATCCGATAGGCATCAGGTCTGCCTTCTGCTCTCCTTCCTGAAAACTCAAAACACGATAGGGGATAGTATGCTAGTTATTACCGCAATACCGGCCAAACATAGGCTCCAAATTGTGAGTTTACCCACTTCTCCGTGCTCGACTTGAATCCAAGACGGTAGCTGCTTGGCTTTGGAGTTTAATATGCTAAGGACAACGACAGGTGCGATGAAAAGAACACAACATATCGTTCCCAGTAGAAGCAGTACACCAAATTTCACAATCTTCAATCCCAATATGCTTGACAGACAGATCAATGGAAGAAACATTGAGCATATTGTCATAGCTGCCATGACAAGCATTAGTACCAAACCTAGCAGTAGGGCGCCATATATGGCCATGGGCGTAATCTGCTTCAGGGCACTGCTGAGGGATTCAACATCGTTCCACTCAGGTTGGAAATACTTCTGCACATCAGTTGGGATCAAGCTAGAAATGTTAAGGGGCAAGCTATAACAAGAAACGTTGTGAGGTAATCCAATACAAAATTCCTTGGTGCCAAGCAACAAGTTTTGAGGGATCAGCTCTTCGATTGAGCTTGGAATTACAGTACTCAAGGTACTTGCTGCACTTTGAACTTGGCTTATCGCAGCGGGAACCTCAGTTGCTACGCCAGCAGCGGCACTTTAGATACCGCCTTGGAGTGATTGAATGATGTCTAACTCAGAGACACGTTTGACCTTAACCTTCGTTAAATAGGCTGCAGAGGCGATACCCGTAAAGTTGAACTGTGGATTCCATCACTAGAAGTTCCATAGGTCGAAGGAGCTACTTACTCAAAATGTTGCAATTCCGGCTTTGATATTGCTTTATGAGGTCAAAACTTCCAGGACCAAGGCGACAGAACCGATAAACGTGAGTAGAAGGATCCAAAGAATGCCATGTTTGATCCAATATCGCGCAGTCATTTTGCTTGTGATGGCTTCAATAACTTGAAAGAATTTGGACGGCAGAAGCTCATTCAGATGTTCCGGGAAGTGGATTCTGTTTCATTCGTGAGAGGGAGGTCCGGATTCAGACCCAGGGGTCCAAAATCAGGCCCTCTTAACAATGACCACGCCATGCCTGATTTTGGACCCCGCCGCTGCTGAGTGCTCTAGAGGCTTTTTGAAAGTACCATACGGTAGGTTATAGGTTTGAGCCGTTCATACTTTTTCAAGTTACTCTGCTAGATCACAAGATCAAAATGTCAAGCTCAGGAGTGGCCCATGAAGCTGCCACAGACCGACACGACAATGACAAAAAGAGTATCTCACAGATCGCTATTATTCCAACCGAGGGCGAGATCCGCAGTGAATGGCCAGAGTATCTTCCGGCACCTCTTCACTTTCCGCAGCATCCACTTCAAGGTGTCCAACATATTTTCGACACCCAATTCCGACTCCATCGGCAAGATGCATTCGCTAACGTCAAGCACACTATTAAGAATCTGCTCCTAAAATGTCCTGCAGGTGATACCAGGCGGAACGACGACAACGGCCGGACCAACCATCATCAGAGTGCTCGTGCCTAGGTCTATTCCGGTGCTACAATCACCCAAATGCGGTGGACAAAGAAGCATGGCCTCGAGGCCCAGATCAGATTCCAACCTCCGGCGGATGTTCAGCGGAAGACTACATCTCAGCGTCGCCGGTGGTGGAATGCCACGAAACGGCTCGAGGAAGGGGTGCTGCTCTGCTTGATAACATTCTGCGACAAAAAGGGTACGCCCGTGTTCTTCACAGTTTCTAAGAAGAACACAGACTACCAAATCGGTGATAGCTTGATCACCGAAAACGGACCAGTGATATCGGCAAAATTTACCACAACAACAACAGTCCAAGATTTGATAGCTCTTGCAGTTAGCTTTCAAAGGGCAAATAACTTGCTCGTAGAGTTTCCAGGCGTTATCCCAACAACATTTGTGCCAGTCCTTGAAAACTTGCAAGAGTTACTCGTTAGCCGTCGATCAGCTCTGCTGAAGTGGCTCCTCAAACCAGGCTTAGGCTTTTCAAGCTCTATACGGCCTCCTGTCTATGCTCGCCTTCCTGGATTCGCATTTGACCTATCGCCTATCATAAGCGATCCCACAATATCTCTTCATTACAAACCAGGAACCAACACTGCACGCATGGAAGAAAGTCTAAAACATTTAACAACGCTTAATGAAGGCCAGTGCAAAGCATTACTCTCTGGCCTTAGTCGCGAATTTGCACTCATACAAGGACCGCCAGGGACTAGAAAATCTTATGTCGGTACTCAGCTCGTCCGTATACTTCTCACCAACAGAGAAAGTGCTGCTCTGGGTCCTATCATTGTGGTCTGCCATACCAACCATGCTCTTGATCAGTTTCTGGAGCATCTTCTTACTGCTGGCGTCAAGAACATGATCCGCATTGGAGGCAATGGCACATCCAGCTTACTTAAATCAAAGAATTTGCGCACCATCTCCAGGCAGAGCCTCAAATCCAGGCCACAGGCACACACATTGAGCCTCGCCTACAAGGCAAAAGAGCGTGGCGAACACATCCTGCTCAACCATCTGAAGAGCGCCTCTCGCATTCAAAATCCAGATCCTAATTAGAACTCTATACGAGACTACTTACATCAAAACTATATTGAGATCTATGAACAATTTTTGTTTTCTGTACGAACTGGGTCCAAGGCGGGATCGAAAGTTACACCATTCGACCTTTGGTTAGCTGAATGTAGAAAGGGCTCTGTAAAGCCTATGGAGTCATTCACATCATCCAAGCTCGAAACAGTTTTGTCTTTAGCGAAGAAGAATATCTATCATCTCGAGTTTCAAGATAGAACAGCGTTAGTAAATCATTGGACGAATGAGATCACAGGTAATATCATGCGTAATATGTCTGATTCGCTTCAAGACATTGAGAATTCGCAGACGACCATTAGTCTCGTGCATGAAGATGTCAATCGGCGGATTTTAGGTGCTGCCGACGTCATTGGACTCACCACGACTAGCTTAGCCAAGAATGCCTCAGTCTTGCGTAGTGTCAACGCGAAGGTAGTTGTGTGTAAGGAAGCTGCGGAGGTTTTGGAAGCTCATATGCTTAGCACGTTTATGCCCAGCGTACAGCACCTTATCTTGATCGGAGACCACGAGCAACTGAGACCGCAGATCAGGAGTTATGACTTGTTCTCCATTAAGAGCAACCAAGGAAAGCGGTATCAGCTCGATCGTAGTCTCTTTAAGCGGTTGGCTGGACAGTCAACCGGGCAGCATCGGATTCCCATTACTCAGCTCAATATTCAACGACGCATGAGACCCAAGATCTCTAGGCTGATTCGAAATACATTATACCCCAAACTGGTGGACCATCCGGATACTAAAAGCTTACCCAATGTACCGGGCATGAGGAAGAATGTGTTCTGGTACCATCATACGAATCCAGAAGCAAGCCCTCAGGACGGCACCGAAGGAAAGTCGCACAGCAATGACTTTGAGGTACAGATGACCTCTGCTCTTGTACGCCATATTATCCAACAGGGCGTTTACAAGAGTAGCGAGATTGTAGTCTTGACTCCTTACGCAGGCCAGCTTCGCAAACTTCAAAGGGCGCTCTCCAGATCCTTTGAAGTCATCCTTAGCCAAGCAGACAAGGTCACACGTGCGAGCACTCAGCTAGAAGAAGCGAGACCCAAACTTCAAAGCAACCATTTACCGCACCAAAGGCGAGACTCGGAGCAATCAATGCAGAGAAAGCATAAACAGGTCCTGCGAATCGCCACTATCGACAACTTCCAAGGTGAGGAAGCGAAAGTCGTCATTATATCCCTAGTACGTAGCAACATGATAAAGAGTGTTAGGTTCTTGAAAACGACAAACCGAATCAATATACTGCTCAGTAGAGCTAAACACAGCATGTACCTTATCGGCAACGCGGATACTTATGCTCACATTCCAATGTGGAGCAAAGTCCTCAACATGCTTAAAGAGGCAAATGCAATTGGGTCGGCATTTAGCCTATATTGCCCTCAGCATCAGGACACAGACATATTAGTATCTCAACCAGAAGATTTTGAATTCTACAGCCCAAATAGGGGGTGCAGAGAAATGTGTGATAGGTAAGCACAAGCATCTCCTATAATTCTGCTATACATTCTCTCAAGGTTGATCTATGCTGCTTTTCATTGCACGAATCATTCAAAATAGAGACATTGCTAACCAGCATAGGCCTCTGAACGAGTGTGGACACCGCTGCATGGCCAATTGCCATTCCGAACCATTGCACACGTCTTCCGAGTGTCATGAGCCGTGCGAGCGGGCTCTTGAGCATTGTGGCCACCCGTGTCGAAAAACATGCGGCGAGCCGTGTGGTCCCTGCACTGTTACCGTCTCGAACGTGCTCCTTCCTTGTGGCCATATTAAGAACGACCTCCAGTGCTATGCTGCTCAAGACCTGCGCGAAGTCAACCGCATATTCTCCACTCAGCGATGCAGTAACATACCATGCTCACACCGTGGATGCTCTCAATAACGGATTGCGGCACGCTCTGAGCGCATTCGACAGCCACTCGTAAATTGCTTCGCCTCTATGTCACCCAAATGTTTCTTATGCCGCACCACTCTCTCCACCAAGCTTCCAGACGGCTTCGTGGTTTCGTTGATTGTAGGCGGCGCTCGCTCATGAAGGTTATGGCTGTGGTCTAGCATTGCTTCCTCAGGATTCCGTTTCAACTCCTCTCCTGGCAACTCTGTGATACCTCTTGGAATGTCGCTGTGTCTAGGACGCTCGATGCTTCCATTGGATGAAGAAGGCTTTGAAGGCTGGTTGTAGTAGTAGTTGTGATGGTGTATGTTGATGACTAGGTCTTTAGATGTGAGCGTGCTCTCTAGCCTAGTGTTGACCAACCGTTCCATTGGTTCGGCCTGTCTCTGTGACGTTCGACAATGGTAACACCTTTCGAATGGAAGGAATTCCTGAAGTAAGCCGTTCCCTAGATCTTGGACGTCTCTTTTGCTGACGTTATTTTGCCTTTTCCGATGTGACACAGGTCCAATGCACTCGTAATGACGGTTCTTGGTGTGACGATTCTTTCGGCTCGGTTCATCATCAAGATGTCGCTTTTCATATCGACCATTCTTCTCATTGGGTGTACTCCAGTCCGTCAAGAATCTGAGTTCGTCGATACCCTCAAGAATTCCCTCGACTCGATCGGCTCGCAAGCCGTGAATGATTTTTCTGACTGATCTTCGAAGAATTCGCAGGTTGCTATCGGCCACGCCGCGCTTCGGGGCATATTGGTTGTCACGGTTGAAGACCGACGTCCTGCTCATTTTAAGAGAATCGAGTAAGGCTGCCCCAGCTTTCTTTTAGTGCGATGGCCTATTCATGCCGTGGAGAACACTCACATAAACGCCCGTGGATCAGGCGGCGGATGCTAGCACGACATGATAAATTGGCTAAGGATGCACATATATATCCACAGTCAGCAAAGTTCGTCTCGGCTATGTTGGTAAGAGCAGTCCACAAAAGCTCTGCAGGCGTATACCAATATGCCGCGTGTTGATGAGCTGCGCCATCAGCTCGGCTGGAGGCGTTTGCTTAGATGGATGCATTGAGTGAGAGGTGGATTTCCTGGTAGGCAAAAGGCTCAGAGGGGGCTTGGGCTTCCCAAGACTTCATCGTGCACGCATCCTGGATTCACCGGTGACAAGACATACAACGCGGCCCTGAAAAGAGCAGTGTACCGCACGAGGGCGATGACCGACTCCAGGATATGCGGCCTCGTTCGTCCTGGGTTGGGTGTCCTGTGAGAACATATCGTTCAGATGACCTTGGGGCTCCCTTGTTGTGCTACGAGGCTGACGGGTTCATGATGAGCAGTTGTGGCAGCGACATGAATCACCTGAAGCCCAACGAAGTGCATGAACAGATCAGCGTCAATGACAGTCTCACTTGACCTGAGGCGAAGCAGCGTCTCCTTGAAAAGCATGACACGTAGTACTAGTATACAAGAGGCGCAATCGCCTCTGCAGCACGGAATGACCCAGGAGTCTGCCACTGGGAGCTGGATATGTGCCAAAACCCGGTCATTACACGAAACATCGCCAGCCACTGAACCGTCACGAGAAGGAGGTGTCATCTAGCACTGCCGAGCATCTATGGACTCCAATGATAGTCAGGCACGTAATGAAGCCTCTGTGCATGTATTGGTATATATGCCTTCTTCTCACCTGTGATGCATGAAGTCCATCTCGTTCACGGAATACTTCAACTACCACTCTTGATTCCTGCCTTCTTCTTTGTGTGCTGAACTTCCTCGCCAGCGGAACTCTGCCTTCATTCTCGCTGTCTCACTATGTGTCTCGCTACAGTTGCAACTTGTGGCCATTGCCAGCAAGAATCCTGCTGCGCGGTCAATATCTGCGCTGAAGCGAAACGATTGGGAATGATACATATTGCCAAGTCCATTCCAGAGAATCGCCCGACCATTGAAATCGCAAATACTCAAACAGATAATCCTTTCCTCAAGGTTTACCCGGTAATGGAACAAGAGCGCATTCAAGTCTCGCGCTGCAGTCATTGCGACGGGACGTCTGTTTTGAAGCAAGGACTTTTGCGTGCGGAAGAGGCCCAGCAACAGCCCGCTACAAATGATTTGGCGAACGCTTTGGACGCATTCTTCGGCTTTGACGTGAACCGTAAGTGGTGTGCCGAGTTGATAAGCAATCTGCTAATAAATCAGTATTGCGCTTGATTCTACCAAAGCTAAATGAGCTTTCACATCATACGAACTGGCTGAGGAGAGAGAACATGGCCCTGAAAAAGGACAGTCTGATCCTCAAGAAGTGTCTTGATATCCATAGAAGAGATATCTATCAGCTCAAAGGTTCTCAGATCTTCCGGCATGTTGGAGAGCATGATGATAGACTTGATGAGGTTGATGAAGAGCTTGACGATTTAAAGGCAATACTTGAGAAGCATTCAAAGAGAATTCAACATTATGAGGACTTGGAGAATGCAAAGGAGAACATACGAACTGATGATTGGAAAGCAACACTTGAAAATCACTCAAAGAGGATTGAACAGCTTGAATGCCTAGAAGGCGCAATGGAGAAGATGAAAATTGATGAGGCCAAGACAGACGCGACCGATGAGGTAGAGTGGGAACATGCTAGTTTCATGGAATGACCAGATGCGCGCATCATGTTATTTGAGCTTTGGGAGGCGGAAGATGTTGTCTAGTTACTTATGGGAGTTTGGCATCTAAATGGCAGTTGATTTGAACAGTACTATGCTTCACCGGGCTCGGCTGCCTCAGGCCATCCCCTCATTCTCTCCTTGCCCAACTTCAGCCGCTCAGGGCCAACACCAACACAAAATTTCATCAGCTGAGTTTGAGGAGTTTTCTTGCACTTTGTGGCACCTCAGAATCGTTTTCGTTACTGCCGTTTCCGTTGCTGCCTTTGCCATTGCTATCGTTGCCATTGTTAAGTTCCCACTTTGGAATCAAGTATAGTGTATTCTCGCCATCTGCAATGGCATCCTCAAAACACGTCCCTACCTTTACCATTCGCTCATCTTTGGTATATGTGTATATAGGTTCATGCTTCCTCATATATTTTACCACAAATCGCTCAAGCTCACTCGTGTCGGAAGGGTCTACGGAAAGAGTTTGTAGTAATCTCCATTTTCCGTGATCCCTAATTTTGAAATGTATATCAACCGGCCGTTGTGTTGGTGTTTTCAGATTCGACGTGGAGGTTGAGGTGTCTCCTGCTGCTACAGCCTGAAGCTCCTGGGGAATGGCCTGCTCACCTATGTCTTCTTGGATCTGCGGCACCGAAGCTGAACTGCGACTTTCTGCCGTTTGTTGAGTCACCGATTCCGCGAGCTTGCTGAAATCAATCCTCGTCGCTCGCTTTCGGTTCTTTTGAATCGCGCTAGGAGAACTTGTAGTCTGCTTCTTGTCACTTTTGTCTCTTGCAGGGTTCGGTTGCTAATTGCCGCGCTCCTCTGCTTTTTTCTTCCTCTTTTGCTCCATCCTTGTGAGCCTCTCCTGTTCGACTTTCTGCCTTTCTTGTTCAAGTCGCAATAGCTCGAGCCTTTCGTCCTCCTCCTGCCTCTCTTGTTCAAGCCGTACTTGCTCGAGCCTGTCCTGCTCGGCCTGCCTCTCTTGTTCAAGCCGTACTTGCTCGAGCCTGTCCTGCTC